>JANTPZ010029676.1:0-26833 GCA_025593235.1 Vachellia pachyceras
AGCTATTCACTCTTTAAGAGAGTTTCATTCAGCTACTTCTTGCTTTAAACTTGTGAGATATTCAAGGTTGGGACCTTGAATTTATTGGGCTGAGAATTGATCAGAAAACAGAGAGAGTGTGACTCTGTTTCATTACGTATTGTAAGGGGGAGTGTGAATCTCCATTGTAAAGGCTGGTACGCCTTGTTTATTGTTGATTAGTGGATTACAAAGCTCAGAGGTGTTCTGAGGATTGGACGTAGGTCAGAAGGACCGAACCAGGATAAATCCCCTTGTTCATCTCTCCTTTTATCTCTCGGTGACATTGCTCTTGCTTTTGCATTTAAGTTTTAAATTCTAAAAAGGGGACCAATTCACCCCCTCTTGGTCTTATCCTGCACTAACAGGGAGTACATTTTAGAAACGGAACCAAATACTTGGGCTTCGTTCCTAATTTCTTGAGAAATTTTTTAATTATATGCTAGTTTTATTTATAGGCTAGTTTTATTTTTTAATTATATCGCGTGGGGAGTATATGCTAGTTTTATTTATAGGCAATAAACTCTTTCACAAGTTACAATGTCATAAACATATAATTGATCCACATTAAGATGCAACATAAACACATTGGAGATTATATTCTTTAATCTTGAAATGTAATCCTAAGAATCTTAGTGGTTATGAACATCCACCACTACAGTATTTATAACATATTAACGGTTGATTCACGAAAAATTAAGAGTAACATTGAAAGTCATTTAAGTTTTATATAATAAATTAATGATTATAACTATTTTTGTTAGTTTGAAAGGATTTACATTTAGAATTAGAGGGAGTGGGTTAATTCTTCTACCTAGATTAATCACGTTTGTTATGTTTCATCCCATGAAAAAAATAGCTAGTTTTATTATAAATTTATCAGTATTCATTTCTATGCTACAAGTTTAATGATATATACATGATCTCAATATATTGATGTTTATTTTTTTGCTAAAAATTTTAATATAAAAATTTTGACAAATCATGCTATAGAGAATATGACACGTGTAAGGCTCATAGTTGTTATTGACACGGTGTGACTGTATACGGAAAAGTGAGCCATTAGGTGTTTGACTTTTGATGATGTGGCCATTCAAACTCTTCATCGTGTTGCCACTCATGGTAGACAAAAAGACACAAATAGGGTCACCATATAGGAGGAGCCATAATCGGTGATTATTCAGTGCCTACGATAGAATATGATGTATGGTGTGGATGTTTATATGATTTATAGAATTCCATTTTGTGACATATCCTTTAAACTCTCAATTAAAAGATTTTAGGTGTGTTTCTTATAACCCTATAAATAGGGACAATGTACCAATCATTTGCACATCAAAAAACGGTGAATAAAAATACACCATTTCTCTCCCTCTCCCTACAATCTCTTCAACGTCATCCACCACAAATGGCTGCACGTAGTTGCCGTAAGCTTCCACCACCAACAATTTGTGATTCTGGATAAATGATTTATGATATTTTGGTTAGATGGTGAAGCTTTTTTTAATGGGAAAATGATGGAAAAAGTACCTCGAAAACAGTGAATTACATAAAGGTGATTCAAAATTTTAAATCCATGTCACATGCTAGTATCTCGCGCGTCTTTACCCAAGTTTAAAGGAAATGTCCTCACTGCCCCTGAAACAGCAGCTTTCAGTACCTCGCATGTCTTTACCCAAGTTTAAAGGAAATTAAGTGACGGATTCGATTAAGTTCTTATCTGATTCGATTAATTATTTCTAAACCGCCGTATTATTTCACGGTTTAGAAAGCATACATTCTGAATCGATTAGCCTCATTATTTGAATCGAATCAGCCTCATTGTGAGAGTGGGAAAAACGGTTTATAAAGTTGAAAGTTCAAAATGATGTAACTTCCTCATCGCAGCTCCAAAATTGACAAATGACCTATCATTGTAAAGCTCTTTGAGTTTAGTTTCGAATGGCATAATTTTCACAGCCATTGGATTAGTATTTTGAGAGATATGATAAAAAACCAAACATGGGTCAGGAATACGTATATTCCACATATATATTCGGGTTTTTGATGATATCTTTCAATCTAGATCTTCAATTGATATGAAACCTATTCCATTTTAAACTAGATTCAAAGGGATTTTCAATGATAGGTCATTTGTAAAATTTGGAGCTAAAATGAGGATGTTACAGTATTTTGAAGTTCAAACTTTCTAAACCGTTTATAAAGAGTAGGGTCATTCGAATGAGTTTTTTTTTTCCATTCGAATGAACTTTCTAAACTGAATTTTCCCCCAACGGTTTAGAAAGTCCCCTCCAAAGGTGTAGAAAGTCCACTTTTTACACTGTTGGGGAAAATTCGGTTTAGAATGTTCATTCGAATGGAAAAAAAAGCTCATTCGAATGACCCTACTCTTTATAAACAGTTTAGAAAGCTTGAATTTCAAAATGCTGTAACTTGCTCATTTCAACTCCAAATTTGACAAATGACCTATCATTGGAAATCTCTTTGAGTCTAGTTTCCAATGAAACAAATTTCAGAATGATATGATTTCTTATTTGAGATATATGATAAAAAAACCAAACATGTGTCACGAATACCTATATTCCATATATATGTTCGGTTTTTTGATGATATTTCTCAATCAAGATATTCAATTTATATTAGACCTATTTCATTTGAAACTAGACTCAAAGAGATTTTCAATCATAGGTCATTTTTAAAATTTGAAGCTAAAATGAGGAAGTTACAGCATTTTGAAGTTCAAGTTTTCTAAACTGTTTATAAAGAGTAGGGTCATTCGAATGAGCTTTTTTTCCCATTCGAATGAACATTCTAAACCGAATTTTCCCCCAACGGTTTAGAAAGTCGCCTCCAACTAAATCTAGCTATCAATGCCTTGTTAAAAAGAACATGTGATATGTTCTAAGTTTGAAAACTGTGCTTAACTTTGGGTTCTTTCATTATTTATATTTTAAATTCACATCATTTATATTTTTTCATATATATAATTCAAAATTTAATATAATATATTTTCATTTTGCAATATAAAATACTAATATTTGATAATAATAATAATAAAATCTTCATCATCCAAACCTACGAATAATTATAAGAAAAAATTAATTAAAAATAACTTTTAAAAAATTTATTAATTAGAGGAAAGTCATAAAACTTATTCGTAACAGATGTAATTATTCTTCAGCAAGCTTCAAAACATGAATTGATTGCCAATAACTAAAGATATATGGGTTAAGTAGCATTTTTGCCACGGAAGTACACACGTTAGAGCACTGTGTGTCCAGAAATTTTCTGGGGATTAGATTCGCCACGGAAGTTTGAAAACGCAGAACTTTTCACCTGAGCCAACGGAAGCTGTGATAGCCGTGTGCCAACTAGGATACACTGCCACGTCAGCCTCTACGGCATCTAGCTTTCTAAACATTTAATCATTTATCACTTCTTGTGTGCGGCGTAATAAGTTATACGGAGGATCATTCAAATGAGAGACAGGTGTCATTCGGATGGAAAACCTCAAATATTTTTACATCGAACATAGAAAAAACGGTTTAGAAAGTGGTCATTCTAAACCGTTGTTATCAGTTACAGTTTAGAAAGTGCAATTGCTGCACTCATTCCGATGAGAACTAGCAATCATTTGGATGAAGATGTCCAAATGTGTACGATGAGGATGACAAGTTGCTCATTCAAATTCTTGACAGACCACATTCGATTTATAATATTTACACCGTTCTTATCATATACAGTTGATAAAGTGAAGATGCTGCAAGCATTCAATTGATGAGTAAAGCTCAATCGATTAAGGGGTAAGGCATTTGATTGAGATGAGCGTGAGCGAATGATTGGTTGACTTGATTCAAATATGATGTTTTACACTGTTGTTATCAAATACGATTCAGAAAGTGAAGACGCTACACCCATTCGAATGAGCTGTTGCCCTCGTTCGACGCAATGAAGTTAGAGTGATTCAATCGAATCGAGTCAGCCCAATCCAGGATACAAACTCTGAACATTGAGTAAGGGATTTAGGCCATAGGAGATGACATTGGTTAATTCAATACTGATATTGCACCTTATATTTTATACTTTATGTGATCAATGCGTTTGGAAAAATAGCTTTAATAGGGACATAATTCTTTTAAGGAAATAAAAAAGTAAAACTCTTACATTGTAAAAAGTAAAGAAAAAAAACCGCTTGTAAAAATTAAAATATGCTGCACCACAACAAAATATTGCATTGATAATGAATGAATGAACGAACGATAATTCACTATAAACACAGGTGTTGAATTGAAACTTTCGACACTAACAGACCAAAGTATTTAAATTAAATAAAAATGACACAAATGATGAATCCCTTGTGGAATATTAATTGCATGCAACATAATGCATCTTTGAAGTTATAAATATTATTGTACTCCAATAATTACAGATACAATCTCACAAGGAGTCCTTTTGGGAACGCGGTAAAGAAGTACTTTTATGTAAGTTGAAATAAATATGTAATGGAGATTATCTTGTTTTGCGGAAAAATACTGTTGAACGTGCATTTGGGCTCCTGATAATCGTTGTCAAACACACCCAAGGTCAGTTAAGAAAAGCAGCATCTTAGTATTTATATCAATATCTCCTGCATTTCTTCAAATCATATTCCCGGTAACTGTACAAAGTTGAGAAAGATTCAATGTTAAAATCAATTTACAATAATAAACATTTAGCAGCTTGAAGGATAAATCTAAGGGAAACATGCAGGACGTGTGGAAAAAAAAGTTTCATTGTGTACAAGACCAAGGATGATGGAAGAGATGGTGCATGTATATAAATGAAGGGAGAACAAGGCCTAAAGACCACTAATGATAAATACTCATTATTCCACCTCTAAATTTGTGGTACTTGCTTGAGAAGTAAATCGCGTTAAATGTTTTTCTAGTTGTAAATATGCATTGTATGACTGGTAAAATTGAGGGCCTTCTAAACTTGCATTGTAAATAAATTCAAAATGAATAATGTAAGGTGCAGTATACCAAAATTTCAAAGTTGCGCAATTAAAGAATACCACACCAGTGAAGAAAATAAGAAATTCCAAGCAAAAGAACAATCTAAAGTAAAATGTGTATATGGGTAGGTGTGGATGGTATATATAAATGTGCCTACCTTTGGAGAGCAGCAAGTGCGGTTTTGGAGAAGATGGGGCAGTCCTCAACCTTGAGATATTCCAAACTTGGAAGTATGTTGTTGATGTTGACCTCTTCCTCATGGATTTCAACTTGGCTGTTATTAAAAAGTCCCTTTAGCTGAGAGCACTCTTTAATTGTCAGATATTCCAACATAGGAAGATGTTTAGTAATGGACAGAGAGGAAAATAGCCATTTCAACTTGCAACATCTAATGACTTCAAGACTGTAAAGTCGTGGGAAGCACAATGAGGGATTTGAGGAATCATTTGTAAAGTGATGGTGAAGATGATGTTCTTCTTTTGATGATGACGACGGCATAATGACTTCCTCCAACTCTTCACATTCTTCAATGTTTAGTACAGACAAACATGGTAAGCTTCTGATGGCAAAGCTTGGGAACATACACTTCAATTTTCTGCACCCAATCACACTTGGACTCCTAAGATTTTGGAAGATGAAGAAAGCAGGACCCTCCCATGTATATATGAGGTTCATTGAATCCTTCAAATACAAGCACTGTGCTCTTGAGATCATCAACATCATCCCTCTTTCTTCATTTGCATTATTTGGTGATGAAGTCTCAAAAACATTTGAATCTTCTGTCGAAACCTGTACCAACTAAAATTTCAATTATCAAAGACCAATTTATTCACATCAATCAAATTTAGCTACACGTTTCTTTTTTTTTTTAATGGTAGATTTAAGCAGATAAAAATAGATATATTGTTAGCATCATAAGCAAAGTCTTTACTAATATTTAAATGTTTAAATATTAATATAGGAAAAAAGTATTGAATTTTTTGGACTGAAATTTCGTACTCAAAATTTTGATATATATATGTACATGATTTTTTTTAAAAAAATGCGTTTAGTAAATATGCAAAAAAGGCATGAAATGAAGTGACATATATTCCATATTTTCATTGCTCTGAAACTAAGAAAATATAGCTGTGTAAGATCCTTGATTATTGAACCTAACATAGACATATTTAACCCACTCAAGCATAAACATCTTATGCATTTATTCCGAAATATCAAATTGTGAAATACCAAGAATTTGCTGCGCTGAACCCATATTTCTAACTCATACCTTCTCAACTTCCTCAAAGCAATGGGGCCCACAAGGAATTCATAGCCATTTGTGTTTCTTGAGTGTGAAAAATGCTGGGAAACATACAACTCTTCTAACTGTGAACACCTTTCTATTACTTTATAACAACATTCATCTATTTTACAACCCGACAAATCCAGCACCTTCAGCTTGTTTATATTTTCAATTCCATCTGGTATTATTTCAAATTTACAACCTTGCAGGTCAATAATTTCAAGTCTTGTAAGGTTTACCACAAAAGAGACGTCACATAAATCCAGATTTCGCAGTTGTAGACTTTGAAGGTTAAACAACCATTGGATTGATTGAGGTTGTACTTTCATTATATGCTCATTTATGCACATAATAACCAAAGCCTGGAGTCCTTTAGCACCTTCAAATGATGCATGTGATATTTCCCAGGGTATTCTTGAGCATAACATTAGAAACTTAAGCTTTGGAGCATCCAATTGAAACTTAAGATTTGGAGCATCCAATTGAGAATGAAATGGAATGAATTTATTCTCCTCACCATACCATGAAGATACATCATAGCAATCTTTCACCCCTTCCTCATCAAACAGTTTGTAAAAATCTTTTGTACAATTTACGATAATGGTACAATCCTCTTTAGATGCTTTCCACAATGCAAAATCACGTACAACATCATGCATAGTCACATATTCTCGTCGTTCGCTAAATTTTACAGAAAAATGTGTCAACAATGAGGAGTCAATAAGATATTTTATAGTTGCTTTAAATTGACTTCTTATTGTTTCAAATGAGTCTACATCTCCACATAGGCCTAACCCTACTCCATGCCTGAGAAGATCTTCAACAACAATTTTATGATCTTCAGGAAACATAGCACACATTAACAACAAAAGCTTGGCTTCTTGGGTTGCCAAATAATCATAGCTTAATTCAAGACAAGTAAAAGCATCCCTCACACCTTTATCCACAATGTTTGGCTTTGCATTGCTCAACCTGTACAACATTACATTCATCTCATCAACTCCTTTTCCTTTCAAGGTTCAGCATACATCTAAATGGCGTGTGGTAAGGACAACTTTTGCAACTTCTTTGATGATTTCCCCAAAAGGGAATCCCTATGTCCTCAAGGTTCAGCATAGCCCATACATCATCCAATATTATCAAAATACGTTCTCCACTCAGAAATCGTAGTGCTATTCTTTTTGCCCTTCCAGTTTTAGATCTTTCCTCCAATTTTAGCCCCATAGTGTCAGCAATTTCATCTTGAATTTGAATTATATTTGGGCTTTGAGAAATTGTAGTGAGCACAACTCGATCAAAGTGCTGTAACTCTTTGGCTTTCTTTCCCACTTCTGTGGCTAAGGTGGTTTTCCCTAACCCTCCCATGCCCCATAGCCCAATCATGAAGCTGCTATCATCATACAATGTCTGCCACAACTGATCAAAAGCCACTCGTGTAGAGTTGAAGAGCTTAAAGTTTTGGGAAGAGTGATACTCTATATCCGGAACAGTAACGGAATGGGAAAATGGATTGAAGTGATCACTCTTTGTATTTAGATGAATCATCTTCTGGGTTCTATTAGCCAACTTTTTGCAGAGACGATATCTCGTCCAAGTAGGGCACCACCCTCGAAGGCAGCCATTGTTGGCCCTGAGCTGTTCCTCCAAATTCTCCACCTCGCCTATGAGGCTCACGACGTCATTCTTCCACTTGTCAACCTCACCGTCGATCCTGTCAGTCTTGTTGATGGCCTCTTGAACAAGTTCCTGCAACCTCCCTTGCTTCAGTGTTAGCTCCTCCTTTCTTATCTGAACATTTCTGCTGATTTTGCCACAAATATTGCAACTGCTGCAGAGTTGAATGCACCAAATATTCAAAAAGTTTTGCTACTACCGACACTCCCACCTCTTCCATTTAAGGTTAATAGCAGCCTGGAAGGAGAAACATTCATCACCGTCATCAAATAGTTAATGAAAAATTTTATTTTGAAGAATTGAAGTATCTTAGGCACTTAATCTTTCATGAAGATGTATCATTATAAAGCTAAGAATGATTTTGTTCCGATCCATAATAAAATGAGAAAGATCAATTGTTTTCTTGCTCTGGTATCAATTTCTTTTTCTAGGCCTATATATGTTCAAATATTAGAGTAAAAAGACGTAGTGTTTTATGGTTCTCTTTTTTCTAGACGATCAATGCAATTGTGAAAGGAGGAAGAAGAAGAAGAAAACGTGGTGAGTGAATGACCACAGCAATTATTGTCAATTAACAAGCTACTCATACTCTGAGAATTGAGAGATATCATAGAGAGACGCTTATTTGTGGAAAAACAAATAAAACAATGGTATGACAAACAGAAAAAGAAACATGTGAAGGAATAAACTCTGGAGAGGGATATTGCTTCATACATGTGATGAACTTGATCTTTCAGTCTTGGCTTGTAGGTTTTCAAGAGCGATCGAGAAGAACAGATACACTGCACAGCGATGACCAGATCTTAAGAGAGATTGAGTCGTCAACGAAGCTGAAACCTGCAAGGTGGGAGTCACAGTAAGTAGATAAGAACCTTGGCCCGCAAATTTTCAATTCCAATGGACCCCAAAATTTTCAAAGAGTGAGAAGAACAGAATTACACTGCAATGATCACTGACTTTTCATGACCTTGAGTTGTCAACTTGGTTTCAAGTGATAGCGCTCTTTCGTTCGGGGCCACTTAATTGTCATCACTAGACCAAGCCATTTAAAATGTGGCAAAACGACCCATGGACAATGGTTAAGCCATGCCCCCACCTCGTTTTCTCTAAGAGAGGGCAACACACATGCTTTTTTTTTTTTTTTAAATGTGAGTGGGTTGGGGAAGCATTGGAATATGACACGTGTTGAATGCAAGAATCATATGTATTTTGCCTTTTGGGTTACATGTATATGCTGTTACCTTGAATGTGGAATGTGGCTTGTCCCAAACCCAAAACGAAACAAAATCTTGTCCAAATCCGATCTCCGTTCTTTATTAATTCTCTCTTCCCAGAATCTAATTTTATTTATCATAATATAATTAAATATCTCACCTTTCACTTTTTCTTTGGCCAAAAAAAAGAGGTATCTCACTTTCATTTCTAAGAATCTCAACTTGTTTATGCTTTCTGTTAAAATAGTAAAAACTCTTGATGTGAACTTCGTGTTTGAATTTGTCTACTTAGTATTTACATGGTTAATATTGGAAATAATTATATTTAGTTTTACAATAAGTGTAGAGGAAAAAAGAAATAATCTCCATTTACACAAAAAAAGAAATGATCAGAGACTTTTTGAACTCTCTTAGTTTTGGTAAACCAGCTTGATCATTCTTCTTTTTGTCTGACAGATCTCCTCCTATTTCTCACAATCAAATGGGTCTAGGGATGTCCATTTTAGAAGGCTATTGCTCATCGAGAATAAAAAAATTCGACTTTTTACTGTAATTAATTATTAACAATCAAACTGCAACGATGGGACATTTTATTTGTCATTGGATTTATTGAAGGAATACACACACAATAAGTTTACACATGTAGTTCAGTAATTTGGTTGCTTAGAAGAATACATACAATAAGTTTACACATGTAATTCACTGATTCACATAGCACAGGGATCACGGTAGCCAATAATTAATTTTATAGTCACATTGTGAAAGTCTACTCTCAAAATTTGACCACTTTATTAATCTTTGTAATTCCTCATTTTGGTTTTGTTTTTTTTCTAAGTTTCTTGACCAACTCAAGAGCAGACCAATTTGTCAATAATTGAGGATGAAAACTGCTCCAGCAATGCTTATTAAGCAACATTAGTGCTAATTCCCAGAACTATATTCCTAACTCCAATTGGAAACCTTATCTAACACATTAGAGTAAATTGGAATAATCACATATATGACCCGTACGGAAAGGAACGAAATTAAAGGTTAAAAGGGGGAACTATGCAAGAGGAACAAAGAGAATTAACATCATGTCCCCGAAAATTATAAAATTGAGTTGGAATCCAATGGGATCTGAGTTGGATTCATTGAAAATGTCAAAAGACCTCATTTCTCCTGATTATTTGAATTGAATTGTTAGGTGTGAAGAAGATGTTGACGCTATTGAAGGGAATTGTTCCTTCAAGAGTACAAAAAGAAGAGATAATGATAATAGAGTGCAAGTTGCAGAGACAGGAAGGAGAGATATCAACAAAGGACAACTGGAAATGTTGAGAAACTTGAGATTGTCTAAGTTGCAAGCAGCAGGGAAAATGTGGAGAAATTGAGGGAAACTGAATATGTACAGCCAATGTTGGCCCTTAGTTATTCCTCCATATTCCCCATTTCTGCTATGAGGCTGTCCATATCATTATTCCAATTGTTAACCTCACCATCAATCGTCCGTGTCCTGTTGATGGCCTCTTGAACAAGTTCCTGCATCCTCCCTTGCTTCAATATCAGCTTCTCCTTTCTTGTCTCAACATTTCTGCTGATTTTGACCACACAGAACAAATATTGCAGCTGCTGTAAAGTTGGATCCACCAAACATTCAGTTCGTTTTGCTGCCACTGATAGTCGCACCTCTACCATTTCGTATCATTAGCAACCTGAAAGGAGAGCCATTCTCAGCTTAAAAAAGGAGAGCCATTCATCATCTATCATGAAGTGATTAGCTCATAATTTCATTTCAAAGAAGTTAAGCATCTATCTTACGTACATAATCTTTCATGAATGAAGATATGACCCAGAAGAACAAACTAATTTTTTCCAATCTAGAGTAGAATAAGAAAGATCAATTGCAACGGTTCAATTTTCTTGCTATGATAAGCAATATCAGCTCCTCCTTTCTTATCTCAACACTTCTGCTGATTTTGCCGAAACAGAACAAATATTGCAGCTGCTGTAAAGTTGGATCCACCAAACATTCAGCTAGTTTTGCTGCCACTAACAGTCGCACCTCTGCCATTTCATATTAATAGCAACTTGAAAGGAGAGCCATTCTCAGCTCAAAAAAGAAAGGAGAGCCATTCATCATCTATCATTAAATGATTAGCTCATAATTTCATTTCAAAGAAGTAAAGCATCTATCTTACGTACTTAATCTTTCATGAAAGAAGATATCACCCAGATGAACAAACTAATTTTTTTTCCAATCTAGAGTAGAATAAGAAAGATCAATCGTAATGGTTCATTTTTCTTGCTATGATGTCATTTTTCTTTTTGCAACAACCATTTTCAGATATCCGAGTAACAAAATTTAGAGTTTTATGATTTTATTTGTCCCCCCCGGGGGAGATCGATGGAAAGGTGAAAGAAAGAAAGGGGGAAGATGTAATCTGAAAATGACAGAAGCAATTATTAGCAACTAACAAGCTAGCTACTCATACTCTGATAAATGACATATTTCAAAGATAAAGAACAGCGGTTAAAAATGGAAACAAAAAAGGAAACTTGTGAAAGAATAAGCTCTAAATCAGGAGAGTGATATTGCTTCGACCAAAAGAAATATTGCTTCATTCCTGGGTTGGAAATGACAGTGCCACTGCAATGACAAGACTTATTGTTTATTCTCGATAATTTCGCACTCTGGTTCTCTGGCTATTCCCATTCACTCTTTGGCCTCATCAATAGAATAATGGACACAATAATAGTCTGTATTATTAGCACTTGTTATTTTAAATATTAAAATTTTGGCTTCATATGCGCCGTCACTTAAGGCCCGTCTGGTACATTGGCTCTCATCTTAAAGAAGTGGAACTAGAATTAACATGTTGTGTTGTTTGGTATTATGAAACTCACTTCTTGATGGAAGTCACTTCCATAAAAAATGATGGAGGTGGGTTCCATCAACCCCGTTAGGAAGTGGGTTCCAATTCCTGGAAATTTATGCATGATCGTTTAACCCTTCCCTTCAGTGACTCCAGGAGCATGATGTCGACGGCGGCAACGGCAACGAGGAATCTGACTCCGGCGACCTCATTCCCCCTCATATTCGACTCCGGCGACCTCCCATCTTCTTCTTCTTTACCGGTGGATATATTGGCAAGGAATCTGGCGAAGAACGGCGAACGACAACCGACGAACAATCTCGAGAGTGGGAACATAATCTGGGAGAGTGGGCAAACAATTAAGTAAGAGAGTAAACAGAGTTTGAACAATGAACGATAAAGTTGGCATTTGTACCGGGAAGATTCTGAGCTCTGATTTTGGGGAAAATTAGGGTTGTGGCATTGCGTTTGTGTCTCACGGCGAGATGAGGAAACTCAGAACTAAGGAAGCACCGGGCAATTGATATGTAATCTTGAAAAGGGAGTTCGAATTTTTTGAGATAAGAGCTTGGTAGGACTGAGAAGGTGCGATGTGGCCATGGTAGAGGTCATTGTTTCCCAGAAATAAGAGATGAGCAAAGCCGCGAACTGGATGCTTCTCTTGTGTTTAAGTTTCAACCGGGAAGGTTAGAAAAAGGTGAGTCTAGCGTAGCAGTTAAAATCAAGACGAACAATGACCAGAGGAACAAGCAACCGACGAAAAATCTTGAATCTGGACGAATGGCAACCGACGAACAATCAAGCAGTTAAAATCAAGGCCAGAGGAACAAGCAGTTTAAATCTAATTCGAAGGGGAGCCAAAATGGAGTAAAGGAAGGGAGGGAAATGTAAATTTATCTCTTTTCTCCTCTAAAATTTTAAACCAAATCATTTTTTCCCCTTCCATGTCCCTCCCATCTAACCAAACACATCCTTAAACGTAGTGTTGAATTTATATTTCTTTATTTTTTGTAATTGTTTAGGACCCTGTATTACTAAAGAGGACGCGGAAGTACATGTTTGAGACGTTGGGAGGAGAGATAATCAAGGCCTATAGGAGATTGAATTAATCATATTTTATCTATTATATTTATAGCATTTAAGAGGTTTTTGATGATATTAGTGGGCTTTCATTGATATTAATTGCATTAATTATTATTAATTGCAATTATATGAAATTAAAATTAATTAGGGATCAATGGTCATACTTTTCATCATTTTGTTAAATAATTGATCCTAGAACATTTGATGCTACTTGATTCAATTTTCATTGTAGGTACTTTGGAAGAAATTGAGATTAAAAGGAAAAAAAAGATTGCATTTAAGGATCTATACCTCTAATGTGTCTTGTGTTAGTGAAAGAAATGATTATGAGGATATTAAAAGTAATTGGGCCAGTCTGGAAAGCCCAAGGAAATAATGGGACGCAACCATTGAACCCATTCATTCATCATTAATCCATTTATTCTCTCATTTTGGCCACACTACCAGAGAATCCACACCACAATCCAATTAATTCTCAATTCCAAAAGTGACCGCCTGGAGCATTTTGGCATCATTCCCTCATCCATAAGCGGCGCAGCACAAAAAATATTCCCCAAAAAAATCCATCAATTCCATTCTCAGCCGCCACCTCATATTCCTTCAATTCCTCCAGCCGTCACTATCCTCCAATTCCTCATCTCCTTGTGACGCCTCTGGAACCACATTCATCAATTCCAAGCGGCGGCCACAAGCACATAATCGATCAATTCCATTATTTCCACACACACAAGCTTCATCTCTCACAGCATCCATCGCAGACCACGCCTCACCCATTACTATCCAGAGCGTCGACCGTCGTCGCAGAGGAGGGAGCTCGGTTGTTCACACCATTTTCCAGGATCCATTGCGTCGTTCACGCAACTGTCCACAGATGCTGATTCGTTCCAAGATGATAATAGCCGCTATGTTTGGACGTTTGGAATTCTCCGTGGCAACTTTTAGCTAATTCCATAATTCTCTGATTCAACAACAATGGCATGAATTTGAGTCTTCAAATGGAAGTTTTAGTTACTTTAATTTCCTATCCAATAATTGATTAACAATTCCGAGGTCTTAGGATGGTTGTTCTAATTATTGGAATGATTTTTATTGCTTAAGTTGGATTATGTTGTGGAGATTATTGTGACTGGAATTATTGCTTGGCTTTGATATTAGACTTATTATAACTTTAATTTCAATTATAATGTTGTGGTATCACATTGTATTGAAGTTAGAGTGAATATTTTGTGATTTTCTAAGGTGGCTTAGAATCTTGGATCAAATAATCTTTTGCTAACTTTAATTCTATTATTTGAATTTAAGAGTTACAATTAAGCAGTGGTTTTGTTATCCTTAATTCCTCTTTACTATTCTGGTGGCAGTTAGTAAATTGGAAGTTTGGAAAATATTTTGTGGCAATTCGAGGTGGCTCGGTTGTTGGATTAAAACTTAATTATAATTCTTTAATTCAATCCTTTAACTCCCATATCTATTGAAGTGATGATTGCCCGCGTTGTTGAGTTGGAGAATTAATTTTCATCATCAGTTTTTCGTATTTCATTTATCTTCATTTGTTTCACTTGTTTTCATATTAAAAAAATATAAAAAAGAAGTATTTTAATTTTAGTTCAATTCATAACATTCACATGAAACTTTCTCAAATTAATTTTTTATTTAAGTTACTCGCATTTAATTACTATGATTTAATTTTATTTTCGGCTCCTCAAAATGAATACGACCCGGATTTATGCTATAATACATTAATTCGGTTAAATCTTTGACGCCTAAAACTACTAAAGGTTCGCTCATAAGAGATAAATAGATGAGAAGAGATTTTTGATAAAAAGACAAATAAAGAGGTCAGAACTGAGGTGGTTGAGAGGGTGCAAGAAAAGGAATTACCAGGGGATCACTAATGTAAAAAGTTTTTTTAGATAGCAGAGAAAAGATCTTTTAAACAGCATACAAGTGTAGTTTAGATAATAAGAGATTTATAAAGTATAGATTTTAAAGTCTCCTTATAGACCGCATGTGGATCCTTACGGTCTAAATACATGCTTTTTAGATGGCACATATTCAAAATGGTAAAAAAAAAAGTAAATATATTTTTTTAAAAATAAATATTAACATTTTTTAGAATTGAAAATAAAAAACCTATATATTTTTTATCATTAAATAAATTTTAATAAACCTTATAATATATTGAAAACTAGTAGAAATCAACCTCATAGCTTTATAATTGAACCGAATGGCCTAACTGGTCATATCAAACATTGAATTCATTTGTAAACTTCTAGTTTACCTTGTTAAGCTGTTGTTTTATGTTACCTAATTTCAAGTTTGTATTTTAAAATTTTTTATTTACTATTGCATGCCAACATTAAATTCATTAGTAAACTTCTAGTTTAATTTATTATCGTGTGCTTTCAATTGTACCAATGAATATATAATGTAAGTCAAAAAAGGGAAGGAACCTTTTCTCATGTATAATTCTACTAGAAACTGAATTTGGAATGTTAAGACATTCTTAACTATTTTCAATCGTTGTTTTCACATGGTATCCATTTTTACTGATATCCTTGAACCTCAATAAGTTTCTTTTAGATATGTTAGAATCGAATGCATTTTCCATACATAATTTTATTCCTTCGAGTAAAAAAATCTTAGATCTTCCGAAGCTTTCAATACGCAATAATTCTATTTATTATAGATACATATCATTTATCTTTTTCATGGTTCTTATCAATCTTTTTCACTTCATGTGGGAATTATAACCATTACAATTTTGACCATGCCCATAGTTGTGGCCACATCCACAATTTCGACTACAACCACTATTATATTCAATTGAGACTATATTAACTTTTGGAAATGGAGTTGAGCATATTAGACTGAATTTATGATTTTTTCAATAAAAAATTATTTGTTCAGCTTTGAGAAGGCAAGAAATTAAATTAACATATTTTTTAAAACATCTCTCCTTATATTACTGCAATAAGAGCAAATTCGTTGTATGAGACATGACTGAGCTACTTTCAGTCCCAGACTTGAAGCTTTGATAAATTAATGCATCCATTCCTAATGATCTCTTGGAAAGATAACCAACTTCTTGTTATATACTTTTATTTTAAGTTGTCCCAATTTTATATATGCAACATAGAGGATGCTATAGCTATTCCCCAAGATTGCATACTTAACATAAATATCAACAATATGCAATTCAATTCCAAATATGCATAATGCTTGATGAGAATTTAATTGATTGATGTAACCAAAATATTAAAGTCTCTCACCATTTTATGCACTTATACAATATTTAGTTCCACCATATTTTAATTTAAATACAATTTTGTAAAATTAAAACAATCAAATAATTGCATCGGTTAATAATCAAAATAATTTTATGCACTTATACAATATTTAGTTCCACCATATTTCAATTTAAATACAATTTTGTAGAATTCAAACAATCGGTTAATAATCAAAACAATTTTAGCAGTTGAATAACATGTAAAATAAATTATGCAATTTTTTTGAATGTGGAATAATAAGTTAAAATTAAATTTTTCATTCAATCTAAACATTTTGAAAATGGCATATAAAATAAAACAACATTTGATTGAATCACACGTTGGAAAAACACAATTAAACTCAGCTATTTAATCAAATGGTTAATTATGGAAATTAACAAGCAATTAAAAGATAAAAATATAGCTAAAATAACTTTATCCATCCCAAAGCAATTTTTTGAAATAATCCACAAATTGCCCAAATGAGAAAAAAAACTAAACTTGAGCTCAACAGAAAATATTTTGAATTAATTCAATAATTAAATGGTAAATAAAAATATCATATAATACACCGAAATAACAACATATGCATGCTTTCATTTGGGGTTTAAAATCTCCTACTCTTTTACACTTCCAAACATTGTTTAAAAATTAAAGTCATCATATTTCATTTAAGTAACAATTTTTTTAAATGCACAGGCCCTAAAACGCGTTTCGACCCAAAAATAAGTAGGCCCAAAAAGAAATTTTTGGTCTTCATTGTGCTTCGTTCCATTGCATATGAACATAAAAAGGCATATATATGCTCAGATTCACAGAAATATCTACACAAATTCATATATGCAGAATGGAGGATCGAAAATTACAAAATAAAATTTCGCAACCTTTCATGGGTTCCTTAAATGAAATTTTGCTCTCTCAAGCATGTTAAGTTCACAATCATAAACTCAAAACAGCTTTTAATATCCAATCCAAGACCTTTAGGAACAAAATTTAAAGTAATAAAAGGGATTTAATTAATTATTTTAGCTTAGACTTAGATTATTCTAGATTGAAAGAGAAAGTGGGCAGAGATTAAATATAATGCATGTAGAATATCTTAGATAGAAAATAAAAATACATCATACATAGGCTAAAATTTTATGGTGATAACATGTTATGAAGTTAAAGAAAAAAGATAAGTAAAAGAGAGAAAATTAGAGAGAACAAGAACAAAAGCTCTTATTCACTATATAAATAATACATAAGTGATGTCTTATATTTATAGGCATTACTTTACAATATCATGGCGAGATAACAATAGGGTATGAATAATGGAATATTACGGAAAAATTATTTTGATATTATTAATAAATATTTTTTTAGGGTGGGCCAAATCCAGCCTGCATAGGACTTGTGGCAATATTATTTTTCAGTTGGAGCCTCCTTGGTGTCACTAGCCTTCTCGCTTATTGCATAATTATCAATAAAAATGTAATTTGCAATGCTAATTCTCACATTTGTCATTTTCATTCAAATTGTAAGTTCAGTTAAAATGTTTGTTATCAGGCAATATAGCTCAAGGATTAAGGTTCAAATTTACACTGAAAGTATTTTTTAGTAGTAATGGTACTTCAAAAATTTTAAAATGTTATAATGTCTCATTTCGTTAAAAAATTGATTTTCTTTTAAAATAAGTATTTTCTTACTTGAATTGCAACATGTTATTTTTCATTTGTCACTTTTTTATCACTTCGACTCTTGAATTCTTTTAAGGCAAAAAAAAACAAATTAAAACTCCTCCGTTTTAAAAAGTAACGCAAAAAAAAAAACTACTTATAAAAATCCATGTATGCTGCACCTCAATAAAATAATGCATTAGAAATAATTAATTAATGAACTATAATTCAACATAGGCACAGGTGTTAACTGAAACTTTAGAGAGTACGGTATTATTTGTTCATGGAGACCAAGGCATCTCGAGTCTCTTCAAATTATATTCCTCAAGCCTCTTCTTCAAGGACTTCATGGGCCCAAACTAATAATGAATGAATTAATGAACGATAATTCAGTATAGACACAGGTGTTGAATTGAAACTTTAGTGAGTACGGTATCATTTGTTTACGTAGACACCAGCAAACCAAAGTATTTAAATTAAATAAAAATGATACAAATGATGAATCCATTGTGGAATATTAATTGCATGCAACATAATACATCTTTGAAGTTATAAATATTATTGTACTCCAATTATCTCAGACACAATCTCAAAGGTCAGTTAAGAAAAGCCGCATCTTCACATTTATATGAATATCACTCGAGTCTCTTGAACCTATTATATTTCACCAGACTGTACAAAGTTGAGAAAAATTAGAATGTCAAAATCAATTTACATTAATAAACATGTAGCAGCTTGAAGAATAAATCTGAGGGAAACATGCAGGATGTGTGAAAAAACGTTTCTTAATGTACAAGGCCAAGGATGATGGAGGAGACGGTGTATATATATAAGTGAAGTATATCGCGTTAAATTAATAGTTTTCTATGATGTAAATCTACATTGTATGACTGGTAAAATTGAAGGCGTCCTAAACTTGCATTGTAAATAAAATCAAAATTCAAAGTGAATAATGTAATGTGCTGTATTCTAAGCTGCGCAATTAAAGAATACCACACCAGTGAAGAAAATAAGAAATTACAAAGGAAAAAAAAACAAAAGAACAATCTAAAGTAAAATGTGTATATAGATGGGTAGGTGTGGATGGTATGTATAAATGTGCGTACCTTTGGAGAGCAGCAAGTGTGGTTTTGGAGAAGATGGGGCAATCCTCAACCATAAGATATTCCAAACTTGGAAGTATGTTGTTGATGCTGAACTCTTCCTCATGGATTTCAACTTGGCTGTTATTAAAAAGTCCGTTTAGCTGAGAGCACTCTTCAATATTCAGCAGTCTCAACAGAGGAAGAAGTTGAGTAGAGGGCAGAGAGGGGAATAGCCATTTCAACTTGCTACATCTACTGACATCAAGATATTGAAGTTGGGGGAAGCACAATGAATGATTTGAGGAATCATTTGGAAAGTGATGATGATTATGATGTTCTTCTTCTTCTTCTGATGAAGACGGCATAATGATTTCCTCCAACTCTTCACATTCTTCCATGTATAGTCCCTCCAAACATGGTAGGCTTCTGATGACTGAGTTTGGGAACATACACTTCAATTTTTTGCATCTAATCACCCTTAGTCTCCTAAGATTTTGGAAGATGATGGAAGCGGGACCCTCCCATACAGATATAAGGTTCATTGAATCCTTCAAATACAATTCCTCTGCTCTTGAGATCATCAACATCATCCCCCTTTCTTCATTTGCATTATTTGATGATGAAGTCTCAAAAACATTTGAATCTTCTATCAAAACTTGTGCCAACTGAAATTTCAATTATCAAAGACCAATTTATTTACATCAATCAAATTTAGTAGTAAAAGTTTCAATTTTTTTAAAAAACTTGAATTTAAAAAGATAAAAAATAGATATATTGTTAAAATGCCCGAGCAAAGTCTTTACTGATATAGAAATGCTTAAATATCAACGTATAATTATAGAACAAAAATATCAAATTTTTGGGGTGAAATTTCTTAATCAACATTTTGATATCTGCATGAAAAATTCTTGAAAAATGCGTTTAATAAATATGCAAAAAAGCCACAAAATGAATTGACGCATATTCCATACTTTCATTGCTCTGAAACTCAAAGAAAATATAGTTGTGTACGTACATGAATCAGGTATTGTTTTTCCTCTTATTGTCTTTGCATCTCTATGTGATTTATAAGTTACCCATTTATTTTATATAGTTGCAGATGTGCTGCTGTATATGTCATTCTAATCCACAATAATCCATCTAATTGTTCAGATTCTAATAAGAATAATAAAAAAAATATTCAATCATACCGATATTGTTCCCAATTGTTGAAGAGCTAATCCCAAACTTGAATCAACAAATTTGGGGCAGTTGTTTATATCAACGACTTTCAGCTCCACCTGAATCTGCAACCTTCCTTGACAAAAACTACTGAAATTTGGCAAATTTGTTAGTTTTATCTCCCTCAAGCTTGATAGCACAATTGTTTGATGTTCCCCAATCTCTGCAATTAGTTCCTCCAATTCCTCACACTCTGATAAGGTCAAGGATGTTAGTTTGGGAAGGCTGTTGTGGGCAATGATGCTTGCAGAGAATAAAAACTTCAACTTTACACATTGAACCATCTCTAAGGAATGAAGATGTTGGAAGCTCAAAACTTGTGTGGGAACAATACCCCCTCCTACCATTTGTTGTTCTGATTCCATCAACCTTCCTGGGTCGTTGGTTTCTTTTTTGTCATCATCACCAATGACTCGCCACGTGTGTTCAACAATAGGACTTTGAGTATCAATCTCTCCGACATTCAGAACAGAAAGGGGAAGATTGAGAGCCTCTTTATTATTTAATTGGCTGTATTTCAAAACATACTTCCTTACAAGATTCTGCAAATATATAACAGAGAAGTAAAAGGTGGGCGTAGAGAAATAGTGTCTTTTGAGTGTAGAGAAATAATGTCTTTTGTTTTCCATTTAATTTATTGCAGGAATATATAAAAGTTAACACATATGTATAACAAAGAAGTAAAATGTGGTGGAAATAAAGCATTATAAGTTCACTACAAAGATCATGAAATGAAAGAGCTCAATTTAACCAGAATTTTCACATACTAGGTGTGTGTTAGTCACTTGTTTGTGTACCCTTATAATTTATACTAGAATCATAAGTTTGCTAAACTAAACTGTAGATCATATTGGTTGTAATTTGCATAATAATGCATTCCAAATATATACATTTAAAGAAGGACAAATGCATATTGAATGAAGTGCAGAATAATTTGTTTTTGACCCAGCTTTTGGATGTATATATCTTGTGCATATGGATGTGAAAGGACATTATAATAAAAAAAAAAGTGGAAGCATTTAATGTTCTGCTGCCATGAATTTAATTAATTTTGCAAAATAAAACATAGACAAGATTTGCAGCATGGAGAAACAGATGAAGAATATCACTTACTTTCTTATCAGTCCAATGAATAGTTGCAGTCTTAATTGGCATGAGTTTTGGGCAGTGATGAACGTTAACATTGCAAAAGTCTCCTGTGTGCAACTGAAACCCTGGGCAAATATTAACAAGTCTTGGCAAGTTATCAAGTTTCATATCTTTCATGTTCGGGAACTTAATCTCCCTCTCATTGTCAATGTCATAAACTTCATCAATATTAGGGCACTTGAAAACTTCTTCCAGTTGAGAAGAATCAGATATGGTCAAAGTGCTTAGTTGAGGAAACATCTGGGTAGGAGTACTAATCTTGAAAGATAAGATGAATTTAAGCTTGTCACATTTAGATATTTCCAACTTCTTCAATTTTGGCAGACATGATTCAGCAATTAATATATTCTTTTGAGTCTCTTCTTTCTCTGAAAAAATTGCCTCCAACTCCGCACAGCAAGATATGTCCAAATAAGTCAATTCTAGAAGACTTGGACAAAAATGAGCGGAAAACACAAATTTCATTCCAGCGCATTTTTTCAAAGTTAATTCTTTGAGGTATTGAAATGCTGGAACATGTCCTTCAACCCCAATGTCATAGTGGAAAATGGATTCTGCTACACAATTATCAAGTTGAATCATTTCTATAGCTGCCAGTGGTTGGTATAATTCTTCGTTGATCAATTGATGGCCTTTAACTTCATTTAACTCCTAAGCGAAAGAGGGGAAAAAAGGAAGTAAAAAAGAAGAAGAAAACCATTAACATATTTTTTAAAACACGAGTAAGTCCCCATTAATTAAAAATGTGAAAGAATTAATTAAGTTGAACATCTCTTAATGTGTACTTACATGAACACTATTCGCTATTTATTGCAAGCTAAAAAATATAATCACCTTAACAAATATATTTTTTATATAAAAAAACTTTAGTATATTTTTAACATGTTTATTTTTGGCAAATCAAATTAAATCATTGGAGAGCAAATGCGTACCATATTCGGGCAATCCCTCCAATTAATTCTCTTTATGGATGGCCACCTTCGATGATACCTCTCTGAGCAAATTTCAACAAGACTTGGAAGATTTTGAAGTTGGAGATATTCCAAAAGAGGAAGCAGTATCTGAGTCTCATCTTGATCATGCATTAATTGTCCTTCATCAAACATAAATTTCATGTTGGGAGCACTTATTATGGAAAGGTGCTGCAACTGTACAAACCTTAGAGCTAAAAAGATCGGGCATACAAATTCTAATTCCTGGCAATAACCAATAGACAGAATTTTCAATTTTGGGAAACTCGAATTCTCCAATGCATCACAACCACCCTCTCCCTCTAACACATGCTTGAGTTCACTGCAATGTTCTATTGTGAGCTTCTCTAAGGATAACAGAGTGCAAGCAACAGAGGCAGAGAAGATATATGTCAACTTCTGACAATTGGAAACATTGAGAAACTTAAGATTTACTAAGTTGCAATAAGGAGGGAAAACGTCGAGCAAGTGAGGGCAATTGAATATAGTTAGTCTTTCTAGCTTTTGGAACAAGCTAAAAGGATAACGACCACGATGTAGTTGTTTAAGATTATTCATATCTCTTAGCTCTAACTCATCCAATCTGAGGACGACCACATCTTCATGAGGAGTTGCTTCATCAGTAATGCATTCGATCTCTGAACACCTTTGAAGAAGGAGGCTAGTTAACTCATTCATGCCTCCGACTGCTTGGACAATATTAAGCATGAAACTTTTGCTGCCTCCCTTAAGATCATTAAATTCAATTGCAGTTGCTCTTCGTGCAAGATCCTTGATTATTGAACCTAACATAGACATATTTAACCCATTCAAGCATAAATATCTTACACCTTTATTTTGGAATACCAAGTTTCTACCATGGTGATGCCCAATTTCTAACTTATACCTTCTCAACTTCCTCAAAGCAATGGGGCCCACAAGGAATTCGTAGCAATTTGTGTTTCCTGAGCGTGGAGAATGTGGGGAAACATACAACTCTTCTAACCGTGAACACCTTCCTATTACTTTATAACAACATTCATCTATTCTACAATTTAACAAATCTAGTAGCTTCAACTTGTTCAAATTTTCAATTCCATCTGGTATTCTTTCAAATTTACTACGTTGCAGGTCAAGAATTTCAAATCTTGTAAGGTTAACCACAAAAGAGATGTCGCATAAATCCAGATTTTGCAATTGTAGACTTCGAAGATTAAACGACCATTGGATTGATTGAAGTTGTCCTTTCATCATAGGTCCTTCTATGGACATAATAACCAAAGCCTGGAGTTCTTGAGCGCCTTCAAATGATGCGTGTGATACTTTCAAGGGCATTCCTGAGCGTAACATTAGAAACTTAAGCTTTGGAGCATCCAAACTCAACTCAAGATTTGGAACATCCAATTGAGAATGAACAGGAACGAATTTATTCTCCTCACAATACCATGAAGATGCTGCATAGCAATCTTTTACCCCTTCATCATCAATCAGTTTGTTCAATTCTTTTGTACAATTTACGATAATGGTATGGCCCTCTTTAGATGCTTTCCACAACGCAAAATCACGTACAACATCATGCATTATCACATAATCTCGTCTGCTGCTAAACTTTGGAGAAAAATGCATCAATAATGAGGAGTCAATGAGATTTCTTATAGTTACTCTAACTTGACTTCTTATTGTTTCAAATGAATCTACATCTTCACATAGGCCTAACCCTACTCCATATCTGAGAAGATCTTCAACATCAATTTTATAATCTTCAGGAAACATAGCACACAATAACAACAGCAGCTTAGCTTCTTGGGTTGCCAAATAATCATAGCTTAATTCAAGACAAGCAAAAGCATCCCTCACACCTTTATCCACAATGTTTTGCTTTGCATTCCTCAACCTGTACAACATTAAATTCATCTCATCAACTCCTTTTCCTTTCAAGCAAGTTCCCACTGCCACAATTGCAATGGGTAGGCCCTTACATTCCATAACAATTGCCCGTGCCACATATTCTTTGGCAGCATCATTGACATTAGCATGAGTTTGAAACAAAGCCCAAGCTTCATCTTCTTTTAACAAATTAAGTTGAATAATCTTTTGACATCCCATCAAGGTACATACATCTGAACGGCGTGTGGTCAGGACAACTTTGCAACTTATTTGATGATTTCCCCCAAAGGGAATCCCTATGTCCTCAAGGTTCAGCATAGCCCATACATCATCCAATATTATTAAAATTCGTTCTCCACCCTGAAATCGTAGTGCTATTCTTTTTGCCCTCACAATTTTAGATTTTTCCTCCAATTTGAGCCCCATGGTTTCAGCAATTTCATCTTGAATTTGAATTATATTTGGGTTTTGAGAAATTGTAGTGAGCACAACTCGATCAAAGAGCTGTGACTCTTTCGCTTTCTTTCCCACTTCCGTGGCCAAGGTGGTTATCCCTGACCCTCCCATGCCCCATAGCCCAATTATGGAGTTGCCATCATCATGCAATGCCTGCCACAGCTGATCAAAAGCCACTCGTGTAGAGTTGAATAGCTTAAAAGTTTTGGGAAGAGTGATACTCTATATCCGGAACAGTAACGGGATGGGAAAATGGATTTAAGTGATCACTCTTTGTAATTAGATGAATCATCCTTTGGGTTCTGTTAGCCAACTTTTTGCAGAGACGATATCTCGTCCAAGTAGGGCACCACCCTCGAAGGCAACCATTATTTGCCCTCAGCTGTTCCTCCAAATTCTGCACCTCTGCTATGAGGCTCTCAACATCATTCTTCCACTTGTCAACCTCACCGTCAATCCTGTCAGTCCTGTTGATGGCCTCTTGAACAAGTTCCTGCACCCTTCTTTGCTGCTGTGTCAGCTCCTCCTTTCTTATCTGAACATTTCTACTGATTTTGCCCACAAAAAACAAATATTTAAACTGCTGCAGAGTTGGATGCACCAAATACTCAGCAAGTTTTGCTGCTATAGACACTCCCACCTCTGCCATTTCAGGTTAATAGCAGCCTGGAAGGAGAAAGAATCATCACCGTCATCAAATAATTAATGAAGAATTTTATTTTGAAGAATTGAAGTATCTTAGGAACTTAATCTTTCATGAAGATATATCATTATGAAGCTAAGAATGATTTTGTTATTATCCAGAGTAAAATGAGAAAGATCAATTAGTTTCCTGCTCTGTTATCAGTTTCTTTTTCTAGGCCCATATATGTTCACATATTAGAGTAAAAAAATGTAGCGTTTTATGGTTCTCTTTTTTTCTAGATGTTCAATGCAATCGTGAAAGGAGGAGGAAGAGGAGGAGGAAGAAGAAGAAAACGTTGTGGGCAAATGACCACAGCAATTATTGTCAATGAACAAGCTATTCATATTCAGAGACTCGAGAGATATCACAGAGATGCTTATTTGTGGAAAAACAAATAAAACAATGGTATAACAAACAGAAAAAGAAACATGTGAAATAATAAACTCCGGAGAGGGATATTGCTACATACCAGTGATGAACTTGATCTTTCAGTCCTGGCTTGTAGATTTTCAAGAGCGATCGAGAAGAACAGATCAATTGCACAGCGACTACCTTATCTTAAGAGAGATTGAGTCGTCAACTAAGTTGGAGCTTGCAAGTTGGGAGTCACAGTAAGTAGAAAAGAACCATGTCATGCATGACCTGCAAATTTTCAATTCCAATGGACCCCAAAATTGAAAAATCTGAACAAATTAGGCCTTCCACTCAATTGTCATCACTAACATTTGGGGCCACCATGTCCTTGTCTACTTGCTTTCCAACGAGGCTGTTGTCCATTTCACACTCCCTTAGACCAAATTTTTATAAGTCAAGCTATAAAGGCAACCTTATGTATTTGAAATTTCGGAATATTTTCAATGATTTTTTTCCAACTCTTTTAGTTTTGGCTAGTAAACTTGATCAGTAGAAAACATCTTATGTTCTGGCAATGATTTCCTCCAATTTCTCCCTATCACATAAGCCTACGGATGTGAATTGGAGAAGGTGATTGGGGAGAATTGAGCATAATGAGAATAAAATTTTTTCGACTTTTTACTGTAATTAATTAACAATCAAACTTTAAAGAAATGACATTTTATTTGTCGTTGAATTTATTGAGTGAATATATACACAAAATAAGTTTACAAATGTAATTTACGAATTTGGTCGCTTAGAACAATATATACAATAATAGAAATTTAAACATTGATTTAGGAGGGATATTCCATTTGATTAGACTTATTCCTGTTAGTGAGATAATTCATTTTGATTACCTCAAGAATGACCCATGCCGAAAGGAGTGAAATTAAAAGGTTAAAAAAAAGACTAAAGCATAAAGGTGACAATTATCATAGTGGGATTCATTATCAA
>JANTPZ010029677.1:0-18140 GCA_025593235.1 Vachellia pachyceras
TGGAGGAATCCACTGGGAGGTGGCGGCGTGAAATACAATCTGGAATGGAATGGAATCCTCCCAGCGGCGATTGTGGAATGATTGCTGTGATGAGGAGACGGAGTCTGGAGAGTGGGAGTTGAAGGCGAAAAATGGATGGATGAATGAATAGGGAAGCGACCCTGGAGGTGCGAAACTGGGATTATTTTTGTGTGTGGCCGCCTGCTTCTTCCCTTCCACGAAGGAATCCACTTTTGTGGAATTAACAAGGTAATATTGTTGTATCAAAAAAAACAAGGTAATATTGATGAGTGGGCCCCAGTTTTTTTTTTTGTCTTCTAGCCATGAATTCCTCCAGCCCAAGGTGAAAGCCCGTGTGGTGGAATAATTAAATGATCCCCTGAACAGTGGCGGCTTGCTTCCCTGGTTCCATGATAATGAATGGATGAATATTAGGTTGAAGAATGAATGGGCCGAACAGGGGCTGATTCCTACTTACCCAAGATGAGACAAAAATTGAATGAACCCAATAATAATAGTGTGGGCTTCATGAATGCATAAAAATCTTGCTCCATGTGGCTTCCTTCCCTTTGTCTACTAATGAATATCTTGGGCTAACTCTAATGTAATGGTATTGGATTAAATCCAATTGATAATTGTTAGACTTAGCCCAATGATGTTGGAAGGTACCTACAATGAAAATTGAATCGAGTAGCATCAAATATTCTAGGATCAACTATTTAACAAAATGATGAAGAGTATGACCATTGATCCATAATTAATTTTAATTTCATGTAATTGCAATTAATAATAATTAATGCAATTAATATCAATGAAAGCTCACTAATATCATCAAAAATCCTCTTAAATGCTACAAATCTAATAGATAAAATATGATTATTTCACACTTAAACTCGATAAATGGATGTCCTAGGTGATTGAATCCACTAACCTTCCCTTTCTCATTTAATATTAAATTCTTCTTTTAACTAAGCACAAGGATTAGTAAGAACCCTTATTAATCAATATTTCTAATTTTTTAATTTAATCTAAACCTAGACTCAATTAATTAATTAGAAATATCTTAAGACTTAGCTCGTGTTAGATTTATAAAAGATCCTTTTTTACCTCCAATTAATTCATAGAAACCTATCAAACCAATTGATCTTAAGAGAATAAAAGAAAGCAATTGAATAACAAAAGTAGTACTATAGTTCAATCACAATCCAAAGTACCAATCTAACACAAGTATCACAATCCGAATTACATCAACTGATCATAATCATCTTCTATATAGAAATCATAGACTCTAACCACCTAGAATTATAATCTAAATATATAGAGATAGTAAAGTGAAATTAAAATAAAAGAACTTCCCTAATTGCTCAAGAACTTATGTTAGTTTCTTCATCACTATCGGACAATGCATTTAGCCGCTTATGGATGGGAAATCAATTCCCCTGAAATATTGAGCTTCCATGGCCACGGTGGAAATTGTGAGAGTTGAAGGATGTGTTGCGGCACTGGAAGGTATTTTGCGATGGATCTGGAGGTATGTGTACGTTAGCGGTGTGGTTCATGAGGTTCCAGGGCGTGTAAATTGATGGATGGTGGCTGCAATCCTTCCCCTCCTCTGCCGTGTGACAAATGAATGAATAAATAGATGTAAAAGCGGTGGCTGGAAGTATTAGGGTATTGGAGGATTGGTTCATGATTTTTGGCCCAATAATGGATCGATGAAGTGGACTCAGATGGCGGCCTCTCAATGCTACGCTCCCTGGAAGTTGTGGCTTTTGCATTTGGGCCGAATAATGGATTGATTAATCAATGGGTGGAAAAGGGAGTCTCCAAGCGGTGGTTATGCTTGGAATTGGATCAAGAGGCGTGCTTGGAATGCCTCATAATGCCATAACAAACCTAACAAGTAATGACAAAAATATAATAATATAAAATAACCTAATAATAATGATAATGATAATAATGATGATGATGATGATATAAAATAATGTTACAAAATTCCTTAAAAACTTTTAAATTATTATTATCAGCTAAAATTTAGCAAATCCCTAAGATAATGGCCTATTTGATAGAGTTGCTATTTTAAACTCAGAATCATAGATTTGCTAATTTGAATTTAGAATCCCTTCTAATTATACTAATAACTCTTCAAATATATCAAAATTTCTATCCTTTGAATTTATCTTCTCATCCCGATTTCATCCAACAATACCCTTAATTGGCTTTAATTTCATATAATAATCATTAATAATTCTTAATGCAATTAAACTCAATAAAAGCCAAATAATAGCAATAAAATCCCCTAAGATCAAATTTAGGCTATTTCCGACCAATAGTATATCGTCTACATATAATTATAACATCACAAAGTTATCATCAAACCCCTTAATGTAGACATAGTAGTCTTCTTTAATCATTTTAAAATCATAGGATGTTATTGCCTTGTGAAACCTCAAGTACCACTGCTTAGATGATTGCTTTAGTCCATAAATGGACATTTTGAGCTTACAAAATTTTCTCTCTGAACCTTTATTTAGGAAACCTAATGGTTGTTCCATGTAGATTTCTTCATCCAAGTATCTATTTAGAAATGCAGTTTTCACATTCATTTCATATAATCCAAATCTAAATTATTTACTATCGCTAGAATCGGTCTTATGGAATTAAAGAGTACAACATGTGAGAAGGTGTCCTCATAATCAATACCTTACTGTTGTGTATATCCTTTCGCTACCAAACATGCCTTATACTTGTCAGTTGATCCATCCAATTTTCTTTTTATTTGGAGAACCCATTTTTTCCCAATGGCCTTTCGACCTTTTAGTAGATTAATAAGTTCCCAGACTTGATTCTTTTTTATTGAATCAATCTCTTCTTCCATTGCTTTCTGCCATTCATCCTTGGCAGGACACGACAAGGCTTCTTGCACAATGTGGCTCATCATCTCCATCCAGAGTGACCATGAGTGCTTCGCCCTCTATTTGAAAATGCATCTTGGGTATATTTCCCTGTCACCCCTTCTTGTAGAAACTTCTTGTCTCTTTCATTTCTCTTGTCTCAGCCTTTGTAAAGTCCTTTCTAAGCCTTTTGATCTCCCACTCAGATCGATATATTGAGACGATTGGGGGTCATTATATTGATTTGTACTACCTTGTTCTTGTGTCTCATAAAAAGATACTGTTGGATCTATCTCTCCTCTGCTAGGAAATTCACTTTTCCAAAAATACGGTATCCCTTGATTCAATTTTAGTTACTGTTCCATCTTCATTTTTACCAATGAAAACATATCCTTTTGATTCTTTTCAATATCTTATAAAGATGCATTTCTTTCCTCTGGGACCAACTTCCCATACTTATGGGAATCGTCATGAACGTATGCAGCCGACCCCCAAGGTCTTAAGATACTTAGATCCGACTTGTGTTTCATCTATAAAGCAGCTGCTTTTAAGGGTGCACGATTAAGTATGAAGGCTGCTTTGCTAAAGCATCACCCCAATATGAAATTGGTAGGTTTTCTTGAACCATCATTGACCTAACCATGTCTAGAAGAGTTCTATTTCTTCTTTGTGACACTCTATTTTGTTGTAAAGTACCAGGGATAGTTAGTTGCCTAATTATCTCTTTTTCTTCACAGAGTTTTTTAAACTAATCGAATAAGTACTCACAACCTCAGTCAGTATGTAACACTTTAATTTTACGTTCCATTTGATTCTCCACTTCATTCATGTATTGTCTAAAACAATCTAGTACTTTAAACTTATGTGAAATCAAATAGATGTGACCATATCATGAAAAATCATTAGTAAAGGTAACAAAGTGCTAAGCTCCATATCTTGCCCTCACGCTCATTGGACCACATATATCAAAATGGACCAAATCTAATGGATTTTCAACTCTAATTCCTGTACCAAAAGGTTTTCTAGTTACCTTACCAACTAGACAATTTCCACACAAGGCATTTCCATGTTTGGAACTTCACCAAGTAAACCTTCTTTTGCTAGTTTAATCATTCGATTCTAGTTTATGTGCCCTAGTCTAGCATGCCAGATATTCATATCAACAGTTATATTGGAGGAACTAACTAAACAGTCATGCAAGTTGAAATCACTAACAACATCCATAATAAAGAACTTTCTTGAAAGGAAAGCTAAACCATAAAAGGTCCTACTGCTAAAAATGTCTGCAACTTTACCATGAAAGTTTACATCAAACCCATAATTCAAAAGACATAGTACATAAATCAAATTCCGTCAGATGTCTGGTGTATGAAGTACATCAAAGAAGATTAAGGTCTTTCCACTACGTAGAGCTAATCTGCAGGTGCCTATGCCTTTGACCTTGATTTTTGCATTATTACCAACATAAAGCCATTTACATTGATGTGGAAACCGACGGTAATCCATGAAGGACCCTCTACCCTTCGTTATATGGTCTGTTGATCGTGAGTCTTTCCACGGTCATCTTGCTCAAGACAAATCCTTGCGAAGTGACCATCTTCTAGCAGGCATAGCATTTAACCTTATTCAGGTCAACTTTCTTCTTGCCTCATTTATTTCCCTTCTTCTTGAATTGCTTTCTTCCCCTTTGAATCTAAGGATATCCTTCTTGCCTTTTCCACAAAATTTCTTGCCCTTCTTAAAATTGGGCTTGACATTGTAAGGGCATGCATTCTCAATATAATAGGCATGCTCAGAAGTCTTATATGCCTCCAGACATTCATCCTCAAGCTCAAGATGTTTCACAACATTATCAAAAGTGATTATGTTATCGTTATGGGTTAAGTTCACTTTCATATGTTCAAAACTATTGGCAAGTGATATGATTACAACCTGTACTTGCTGCTTATCAGTCAGTATGTGTCCAGCTTCCTGGAGCTCTCTAATCATGTTTAACATGTCTCGGAGATGATGCTTCATTGGTGTATTACCCCGAAGCTTATATATGTCAAACTTGATTGTCAGCCTCCTGAATTTAGTGTTTAATGTTTCACCAAACTTATCTCTGAGAGCTGCCCACATGGTATGTGCAGTTGGATGTTTTTCATACTGACACGTTAGGTCATTTTCCATTGTGCTCAGCAAGGTGACTCTTGCAATATTGTTCTTCTTTTTTCAAGCCTGGTATAACTCCATGTTCCTCCTATACTAAGTTGTTGTCCCCAACTTCAAGTTCCACCAAAATGATGGTCAATGGCTCAAGGGCCTCTGGTTCCTCCAATATATACTATACCTTGCAGTGTCAAATATCCCAGTTGTCACCATTCAGCTTGTCCCCTTTATTCAACTCGGCAATTATGCTTTTTGTTGCCATTTCCAAGTCTGAGGTGACAAGGTATTTTATTAACAAATGTTTTCTTATAGAGCTGAGTTTTTAGAGATTATGTAGTACAATACAGTATACAGTGTCTTATACTTTTATTATTCTTGACAAGAAGATAGTTTCATCACTAGATATGTGATCAGAAATGTGTGTACCTCCCATCACACAAACACTAGTAACTACATTATTTTCTTTCAAGAATTTTATATAAGTACTTCTTAAATTGTTAACTTTTAGAAGTGTCATTTTCTAAAAGCTCCCACTTATCAAAAAGTGTAACATGATGACATATCATGTGAAAAATAGGAACTATCACTACTAGAGAGTATAGTTTTTACTACTAAAATTCGCGTCCTTTTTTGAAAAAAAAGTGAGTAAAAAATGAAGGCTGTGGCATTTTTGAAATTATAAGAACGGTGATGTGTCTTTACGTGCCCTACCTTTAATATAGGGTGCCTAAAGGCACATTTTGGTGCCCTATATTTAAGGTAGGGCTCCAAAAGATACCCTTTTGACGTCCTATTTGAAGATAGGGCGCCAAAAGGTGCCTTTTAGCGCCCTATATTAAAAATAGGGCACCTAAAAGTACCCTTTTGGTGCCCTATATTTAAGGTAGGGTGCTATTTAGGCGCCCTATATTTAAGGTAGGGCGCTAAAAAGTTCATAAAGAATGCCTTTTGGCACCCTCTATGTTATACAGGGTGCCAAAAGGCAGCGATGAGCCCTTTTTTAGCTTCTCACTTCCTCCCGTATCCCGAGTCCCTCTGCTTCAGTCATCCCTTCGCATGCCAGATCCTGCTTCAGTCTTCCCGTCGCGTCGCGTGCCAGATCCTGCTCCGTCCCTACTTCAGTCTTCCCGTCGCGTTGCAAGATCCATTTGTTCATTTTTGTTGCCAGCTCCATCTGTACCTCTTCCAGCCAGAGAACGAAGGAAGACCCACTTCCAGCTCCTATCGAGCTCACCGGGCGCTCAGCTCCCCTCTTCGCTCGTCCATCGTGAGTCCAGCTCAAACCCGTCGTGCGTCCAGCCTGTCCGTCCTTGTCCGTCGTTGCAGAGCCCAGTCGCGTCGCCAGCTCCATCTGTACCTCTTCCAATCAGCTTTCATCTTCGCTCGTCCATTGTGAGTCCAGCTCAGACCCATCTTGCGTCCGGCCTATCCGTTCTTGTCCCTCGTCGTAGAGCCCAGTCGTGTCGCCCATCCTCACCGTTGTCCAGCCCGTCCGTCTCTGTCCATCAAGTTGCCCGTGCCGCTATTTCCAAGGTCTGTCACCGCATTTAGGAGTGAGCTCAGCAGCGAGGCAACTTAGCTCAGTCCGTCGTCCATTTCCAAAGACCCAAAACGATTTTTCACTTGCAAAGCTATGCTGTCTCTCCATTCTTCCATTGTTTGTCATTTGAGCTTCTTTCTAGCTGTTTGAACTGATTTGTGGATTTTGACTTGTTTGAAGTTTGATGTTAGATTAGTGGCATCAAGGTTAAATCTTTGAGGAACATTGTTATTGTTTGAAGGACTTTTGATAGTTAACTTTCATCGATGATTGTGGATCTCCGCAGGAGCACCCTACGGCGCCCTATATTGAAATAAAAGGCGCCGTAGGATACAACGCCCTGTATTTCAATATAGGGCGCCAAAGGTGTATCCTGTGGCGCCTTTGATGGTATAGGGCGCCGTAGATCCTAACATTCTACTCCCATCACATATACACCCCTGTGAAAAAGGGTGCTACATGGGTTAAAAATAGGGCGTAAAAAGTACTTTTTGTAGTAGTGTATTTCACAATAATTCACATAAACTAAATATGTTACATTTAACAATACGTGAAGTCATAACAATACATCTAAAACATGTCTTGAATACATTAACCAAACATAGGGGAAACATAGAAATTTAAAGTACAATACATCTTTAGATATTTGTAATACAATAGTCGACAATTTATGTCCTTAGTCTTCTAAAGTATTGGTTTTTGTTCAGCATAAATCTTGTTGTTCTCTTTATTGCATCAACCCACATTGTTGCTAATGTGAATGTGCCTACAACTCTAACTGTTGCACGATACTTCATCATGACATTCATATATAATTATGTAGTCTCATTATCAGTTATACAGTTGACATAGTCTCATTATCATATTCAGCTATTGTCACGCCGTAGTAGGGGAGAAAGGTTGATCGACCTCTTGGTCACAATCTTGAGGTTTTAAAGTGAATGATCGAGAATGAATCGAGAACGAAGACTTAGGACCAGGGTCGGAGTAGACCTCTTGAGGTTCCTCTTGACCTCCCTCAATATTCTGATTAGGATCCTCTTCTGGATCCTCCTCGGGTCCTTCTTAAAGTCTTCCTCTGGATCCTTTTCAGGATCCTCTTCTTCTAGGTCTTCCTTAAAATCCTCCTCTAATTCTTGTTCTAATCCTCATTAGGAATATGTTCATCCACATATTCAACATACACTGATCCATAAGACAGGTTTTAGTGCTATCTGAGATTTCTTGCTTCATTGTTTTTCCCAAAAAAATGAATTTGAAATTATTACTTTGAAAAATTTTCAAGAAATCCTTGACTAAGCATTGATTTTCATTAAAACCAGATTCTGACTTGCCTTTAAAATAAGAGAGTATCATATCCAAATGAAGCCCGTGAATTTTAGGATTTTTAGGGATAGACCGTATCTCATTTGGACCATCCATGCGCCTTCACGGGCCTCTAGAAACAAAAATCCAGAAAAAATCACAAAATGGGACAAATCCCACTCTTGGGGAAGGCATGTGTAACTCACGCGCCACCGTTCAGACCTCTTTTTGGATCATGTGCTAGTCCCTAAGATTCCATATGCCGTCCTTAGTCCGATATTGTGGTCCACGTGTCACATGATCTTTCCATTTGGCCTCACGCGCCACGTGTTCTCTTCACCCTTTGTGTTTTATTATTTTATTAATATTTGTTTATGTTTTCCTTTTCACAATATCATGCCTAGTCCAATTGGTAAGGCATCAGTGCCTCTGCTTCTAGGTCGCATGTTCGAAACCAATGAGGGCTTATCCTTTTTTTTATTGATTGGGCTTGTACGACCCAATTTTTGTGTTTGGGCCTGTCCTTGGCCCAAACTCTTTTTTTATTAATTTTTGGGTTGGGCCTGGTTCTAGGCCCAACAAGCATTTGGATCGAGTTGGGACCATACCCAACTTGATCTAGCTTAAAAAAAATTTTAATTATGAAACGCACAGTTTCACAGCCACCAAAACGGCATCGTTTTGAGGGTGAATGTAATATCCCAAATTTCGTAAATGGAAATAAAGGCCAAATCGATAAATTATGAGATGATTTAAGGTCCACAAATAAGAAAAATAGAAAGGAAAATGCCTATATACAAGAAAGGATGATCGACTAAGTCCCTAGTCTTGAAGATTTTAAGTAGAAATGACTAAAGGGCAAAATGGTCATTTGGCCTAATAATAAGGGTAAAATTGTCATTTTGAATAAAAAGACCTAGGGCATAAAAAGTCATCAAATAATAAGTATATTTTGGTAATTTGGTCAAAAGTCAACAAAAAGTCAAAGTTGACCAAAAATATCAAAGCTAACCAAGGGTAAGGTTGGAATTAAGAAAGAGTAGAAAAAGAGATGGCATTTTGGTAATTAAGAAAGAAATAAGAAGTGGTGGCATTTTTGTAAATAAGTGGAAAGTAAGACAAGTAATGACACTTTCGTAATTAAAGAATTTTGGAGTTAAGGGCGACTGAGAACTAATTATTTGAGGTAGCATGAGTTCTCAAATGCCAGAGACCCGAACTGAGAAAAGTTTAGTTGGGTCATAAAGTAATTAATAAAATTATTACCCAGTGTTGGGTGTGGGCGGTTTCAAAGTACGAAAAACAACAGTGCCCTGAAGCCCCGAAAAAGTATTTTCTTAGAAAATTAATTAAAGAAAATCCAGGAAGAATTAGGAGGAACGAAAAAGAGTTGGAGTATCAGGGAAAAATATAGAATTTTCCATGGCCTTAAGTCAAATTAGCTGTCGGAGGCACATTTTATGATATTGCACGCAAATCAAGGAGTTTCGACGAGTTATAAGGAAAACCCGGGGATGCTTTGGGCTAAGACATGATGCCACCTAGGCAAGGAGGCATAGGGAATGGTGCCATATGAGAGAGAAAGCCCTCGAAAAAGTAAAAAGGTAATTACCCGAATAAAGGTTATTTTACGAAAATGCGTGCCACCGGATCAAGTAACTGGACTGGCGGGGAACCAGCCAACCCAACCAGACTTCTAGGGGAAGCCAAAAGTCACTTTTTGACCAAGCAATAAAGAGAGGATAAGTGGCAAAATCACAACCAAGCAAAATCAAACTTGGTCCCCAAGAATCAATCTCATCCACTTCTTTTTCAAGAAGCCTTTTTAATTAGTAAAATTCCCCATTCTCTCAAAAAATCCATCCCTCCCTCTCTCTCCTATGGTCAGATTTTTCTCTGACATTTAGCACACAAAAACTCCATTTTCAAGCAAGAACAAGAGAACCAAGCTTCGATGACACAAGGTAACCATTCAAGCTCTCAAATCTTCATCTTTTCTCAAGCTAGCAACCTTCTACTACCTTCCTCTTGGTTTGTTTTCTTGAAAGAGCCTCTCTTTTGGAAGATGATGGCTAGGGTTTCAAGAGTTGAATATGGAAAAGAGAAGGTTTTAAAGTGGTAAAGGGTTGCAAGTTACTCTTTGAGTAGTATGAACTTTGTTGTTGGTTATTGTTGGTTGGTTTGAGTTATTGTAAAATTTTGGAAAGCTCAAGTTTATGGGGAGGTGCTGCCCAAATTTCATTTGGCCTAAAGGAAGATGTATTTGAGTTATTCAGTGTCATGGAAAAGGGGTTTGGAAGCAAGGAAACACTGTTTACATGACAAAGTTTGAAAAAAAAACCCATTTTTCCCTTTTTATTTCTGTTTTTCAGCAGCCAAGAAAAATAAAAGAAGGAATGTGATTTTGATTATTTTGAGGCTTCCAATGGCTTTAGAAGGAAATTTTTTGTAGGGTTGAAGTAAGAAAAGGATTTGGGAAGCTTTTGAAATAAAAAGAAGGGAAGCTTTTGAAATCAAAAGAACAAGTTACAAAGGCTTAAGGGTATTCAAAGAGCAATAGTTGTAATATTGCATTTTTGTGATTTTTCTTGCCTTGTTGGTGGCTGGAAATTTATGAACATATTATTGTATGATGTTTAGGAAGTTGAGACCTTCAAGAGTCTATTGGGAAGGTTACCCAAGAAGCTTAAACTTAAGAAAAAGCAAAGCTATAAGTAGCAAAACTACTAATCTCTTTTTATGTTTATGAAAATGAGTTGTGAATGTTACATGAACTTTTATGATGATTAAAGGGAATGATTTGTCTATGAAATGTGACTTTTGTTCTATGGCCATATTCATACTAAAGTGAAGTTGATATGTCACATGTTTAGATGTTCATACACATGTCATAAAGTTATGTATGCACATTCACAATATCTTGAGTATGTGATTTTGCTATTGAGATTCTCAAATCTCATTCCCCACCAACGAACCATGTAGGTGGAAGCTCAATTAAGGGTAAGGAAAATATTCTTGATGGTTGAAGATATTATGTTTGCTGAGAAATTTTGTGCAAATAATGAGTTGTTAAACTCCATTTGAAGTGTTGTGATTTGTAACCCTTAAACCTCAACATGAAGTAGCATGTAAATATGTGATGATGCATGCATGAAAATGGGTTAAAAGTGCTAAGTAATGGTAAGAAAATAATCATGCATGATAGAGGTGGGTTAATGAAAAAGGGGTTTTGGTGAATTTTAAGAAAAATTGGTTTTCAAAGCTAAAGAGTTTCAAAGGCCCTGTAAACTAACCTGTTTCAAACGCCAATGAAAAATAGCAAACGAGCTTTAAATGAGTTGAAACTTTTCAGTATGAAACTACATATCCTAAGATTTAAAATGATATAAATTTTGTGAAACTTGGATGTGTATATTAAGAGTTATGATTTTCCAAATTAAGGGAAAAATCTGAAAAAACTGGAAGTGACCATTGGAGCAGTGCATGTTTTTGGAATAAACTGATTCAAATGCACAATAATTCGAACCTTTGAGTATTTTTCTCCTATATATCACTTAATAATCTAAATTTAAAAATTGGAACCACTCAGTTTTGTTTTTTCTAGAATTAATTATGATTTTTCAAATTTGGGCCAGAAATATGGGCCAATGAACAATAACGTTTTTAAGGAAAAAGAAAATTTTTCAAGTTCACTAAGAAGACTAATTTGAGTTATCCAAGGTCCAAGAGTGGTTCATAAGTGATTCAATAAGAGGATATAGGGGGAAATATGAGGTGTTACAATGAGGGGCAGGTGCTCTGGCAAGCCAAAATGGTGGCATTTTGGACTAATCCAAAACGCACCGTTTCAGTGTCTTTCTCAATTGGGTCGGGTTAACCTACCTAACCAATTCACGCACTGACCCAGTTCGTGCCATCTCCACTGTTTATCATCCTTGACCTCCAGCCGGGCCTGACTCAATTTTTCCCTTATATCTTCGCTATCCAACGTTTGTTTCTTTATTTCTATGAGCTCTACACAAAAGGAGTACATTTGAAGCCTAGGTGCTTCTCTTTTTCTGGAAAAAGTGACGGAACACCCGAATCATTTCTTCTTCATAATTTGGTCATCTGGTGTTCATTCTTTGCATTCTTGGTCTCCACGTTTTTGTCTTGAAGAGCTCTACACTATGAATGCATTCTTTAAGCCTAAAACACATGTTTTCAATGGATCCAGATTTGGATTTCATTTATGGGTTCCATTTTCTTTCAGTTTCTCATTTTGTTTTGGAGCCATACGATTTATATAGACATATACATATTGTTAGTGTAGGATTTGACCAAGAGGGGGTGAATTGGTCACTTTTAAAAAATCATAAATGAAATCACAAAAGTTAAACAATGTCACAAGAAAGGTAAAGAGAAAATTGACACGAGCAATTTATACTGGTTACCTAAGTCCAGTCCTCATAGCGCCTCTAAGACTTCCAATCCACTATCCAACAATAGTCAAGGCTCACCAGGCCTTTACAGCAAGAGGTTCACTCCCTCTTGCAACGCACACTAAAACAAAGTCTCCCATGCTCTGTTTTCTGACTAAATTTCAACCCAACTAATTCAAGGTCCCAACCTTGAATATCTCACAAAATTACAACAAAGATTGATAGGATAAACTCTCTTGAAAGAGTGGATGGTCAAATATTGAAGCTCACAATGATTTATGAATAAAATGACAGAAGATGTAATTACAAACAGTATGTGCCTTCAAGCTTTTTCGTTCGTGGTATTTCTATCTTCAAGGCTTCTGCATTTTATAGATGAGTCTAAATTTAATGCCCATTACTCAAAAGTTGAATAGTTGTTAGAAAGAAGCTTTTGTCCGTTACTCTCAGCTTGGTTTGTTCATATGTCATTAATGCTGCAATTAATGCTTCTTTGCTGACGATAGTGGAGAGATAAGATTGCATATTGCCAAGGATCTTTGCTTTATATTCTTTACTTGTTCTCATAAGTTAAGGAATGAGCATTTATGGTGGCAGATGGGAATTCAAAAAGTCAAGCATAAGTATGGAAGGTTTTGGCAAAAGGAAAAGTCAGTTTCTGTCAGAGAGCAGGTTAAAAGGTATCACTCAAGTTCAAGAAAATTGAACACTCGAGTACTTAGGAACTCTGAGACAGAAGCATTTGAAAAAGACATGAAGCATAACTCGAGTTTGAAAAATATTTTGCTCGTGTTCTAAAGCACTTCTGGTACATCTCGAGTTGATAGCTCAAGTTCTATGAAATAACACTTTGAAACACTTTGTTCAGGACTCGAGTCTAGAAAGAAGCTAAGCAACACTCCAGTTTATGAATAAAAGGTTTCGAGTTCTTCAAGGCAAGAGAAGGACAATGTGCCTCGACACTCAGTGCTAAGAATCTAAGAACTCAAGTTTTGGTTTACTTTTAAAGGAACTGAGTTGGCAAAGGAAGCTTTTTGAAGCTCAAGCAAGAATTAGATTTAATACTCGAGTTTTTCCAAAACTATTACTCGAGTTGTTCAATACTTGAAATAGACCTCGAGTGTTAGCAAAAAGATTTTGTACATATATTTTTATTACAACACTCGAGTTCTCTAAGAATGAAACTCAAGTAATTAAGCATTTCTCAGTTACCTTGAGCTTTAACATAAAGTTTTTGCAAAGAGATTTTCATTCTAAGCTCAACACTCGAGTTATCTTAATAATACAACTCGAGTTATTCAATTCTTTAAAGGGAAACTTGAGTCAACTTAAATTCAAGGTATTAACACTTGAGTTTTAACAGAATTAAACTCGAGTTTATCAACACTTTTTGAAACACCCGAGTTTACTTGAAAGAATTTGTTCATTTAAACTTAGCTGAGAGTCACTACACTTGAGTTTTCTGAAAATGTTAACTTGAGTTTTTGAACACTTGTTTTAAAAGTTAAAACCAGAAAAACTTTCTAAGTTATAAGACTCAAGTTTTGATGAATATGGAACTCGAGTATTACAACACAATTTTCAACACATAAAAATTGCCAAACTTGGCAAAAATCTTTTATCAGGCTGCAAAAACATTTATATTATTTTGTTATCATCAAAACAAGGTCTTCACACATATAAATACAAACATGCTGGAAATCTAAATGAAAACGAAACGATAATATTATCATCGAATCACAAGCTATACAGGGAACCAAACAAAATATGCATACACAGTGCATTTCAATGAACACTCTTGTAAAATTCATGTTTGTACAGTAAGAAAAGTGCCACAGGAACAAAAAAAATGCTCTGATACCATTGAAATATTCGGGCTTACCTATAGAATCTGACTCTATTCACAGGTATCCACGCGTTATTTGGATCACAAGGGTGGATCCAAAAGTGAGACACAGCAAATTCACAAGGAAAGAAGAGAGATTTCCGAGAGAGAGAGAGAGAAACTTTCTCTGTGAAAATGCTCCGTAAGTTGTTTCCGGTTGAAGGGGAAGCTTTCAATTTAATATTCTAATTTTAAATTCAAAATTCAAAATATAACTTCCCACAGTATAACCGTTCCCACGCAAAATTTTCTCTGTGAAAATGCTCTATAAGTTGTGTCCGGATGAAGGGGAAGCTTTCAATTTAATATTCTAATTTTAAATTCAAAATTCAAAATATAACTTCCACAGTACACCCGTTCCGACACAAATGCATTTTAGATTCAAACTTTTGGGAAAATCAAAACTTTGTTCCCACATATTCTCTCATTTAGGCTTTTGCCCCAAAATCGGTTTTGGGCCTAATCCACTAAAGGTGGCCCATATTCCAACACTTCATATGTTTCTCCACCGATCGGAAAATCAAGCACTCAAAGTGAAGCCCAGGGAAGCAAGAAATCATGGATGCAAAGAAAAGAAGAAATTCCAGGATGGGAGGTAAGTTTTCTCCCCTTATTGTTTAGCCCAAAAAAGAATATTATAATAATAATATTGCTGCTGCTGCTAGCGGCTAGCAGCAGCTACTACTACTACGACCACCACTACTACGACCACTACTGCCACCACTACTACCACCACCACCACCACTACGACTACTACTACCACCACTACCACTACCACTACCACTACCACTACTATGACTACCACTGCTGCTGCTGCTACATCCAAAATGAGGAAACAAGTATGAATTTACTAGGTCAATCTGTTTTGGCTTTCATACTATGATTATTCCCTTTTTTAGTTGAAGTTATCATCTGAACTTGACTTAGATAGTTTTCTGATTATTATCTCAAGAATGCGTTTAATTTGCAGATTAGAGAGGAAGACATTATATCCAGTCTCATTGTTAATGATTCTCCACTGCCGATCGGAGAATCAAGCACTGAAAGTCAAGGCCGCAGAAAAACACTCCGAGCACAAAAGGTAATATAAGTTCTCTTTTTTTGATTGCTTATCCAAAAAGAAAACTTGTTCAGATTGGATTTATGGGATCCTTCTGTTTTAGCATTTCACATAGTGAAATTAGCATGAGAAATTAATACTCCCAACATCCCAGGAAAACTTCAAACTATTGTCTAGCTATGTATAGAAATTGTGAACAAACGAGGTTTCCTTATTTGTCAATTGACAAATCAAGTCACCATAAATGACAAGTCTAGGTACTGTCAATGATAAGTTAAGTTACATTAATCAATAAGTCAATGTGTCATTCATGATAAGCTAGGGTAATACAATTGACAAGTCACAATACCACCATTGACAAATCAGTCACCTCATTTGACATGAGAACATGTCACTAATGACAAGTCAAGATAGGCTCGTCTCTTTGCAATTGCAATCTCTTACCCCTCGGATCCTGAGGGTTTTGACAATAATTTGAGGATGAATTTTTAAGATCTAGTATTATTAGTTTCTTTTATTTGAGACTACTGTGTAATTTTCCCAACAAATTATAGCATTTAGAATAATCGTTTTGGATTGGAAACATGGCAAAGAAGCAGCCACAAATCCAATTCCACATGCAAAAGAAACAACACTTCGGATGTGTCACTGAACTTCATCATCATCATCAACATTGCTAGAATCATGAACAACATTTGCGACTACATCATGAAAAATTTGATGGTCAGCAAGTCAAATGTTTTACATTAATACAATCGATGGTGTCTAAAGTCTTCACTAATTTTTGTGTTCTTTGCTTTTGGATTTCCCGTCCTTAATGGAATTCAACGGAAACAATCATCGCCGAAAGAAATCTTAGCAACATAAGGTGTCACACATGCAAAAAACATCATCGTGGATTATTGTTTTGTCTTTTCATTGGCGCTTGTTACTGTCAAATTACAAACACTCACTGTTCAACGAACAAAGATCCTTGTCTATTTGGCTTGCCCTGTTTGGGATGTTCAATTTCACAGCCTTCCTCTCATCACTTTTCTTAATGGCTATTTCTGGATCACACTTCACTCGTATGCAGCTCACAGCACTTGCCATCTCAGCCATCGCTATGAGAATACTTGTATAATAGGTTCCATGACAGTCCCACTTTATGTCCCTATCTTGGGAATACTTATCACCGGCTCATTTGCTTCAAAATAAGAAAACGTTTGTGCAATGAAGATTTCCTCTAGGTCTCTGATAAATCATATTTATCCTAAGTTATATGTATATTTTTTATAAACATGTATTAAGTCGTCTTTTGATGTATGTATGCATGCATGCATGCATGTATGTATGTATGTATCAATATATCAAATATGCATGAAAATAAATGTTTTCTTACAACCAAGCATTTGGTTCTATCTTTGTGAGATTGTGCCATAAGCCAATCGATTGGATATTGAAAGTATAGTGTGTGTGTGTGTGTGTGTGATAAAATGAAGTTTATTAAATGTTCATGTAGTATATTGTGTTGCATGTTTTATTTCAGAGTTAAGGTGGATTTCCATCCTATAAGTTGTCTCGAAGCACCAATTTCGCCCTGGAAGTTTTTAATTCAGTAATTTCATTCCGAAAATATAAAACTTAAGAATGTTGCCTTGATTAAACAAAGAGGCGAATGGACGCCCACCGTGTAGGATAAGATGCTACGTAGGTATCCACGTCACTTTCTCTCTCTAAGAAAACTTCCAAGGCAAAATTGATCCTTCGAGAAAATGTCTAGCGAAAAAAATGTATATCGCTCAAGGTAACATTATCCCACGTGAGATAAAGAGCTGGCATCTTACCCTATGTGATGGACATATGATTTTCTCTCTGTCTAATTAGGGCAATATTACTACGTTTTTATACTTCTAAGGAAAATTGCTCCACTAAAAACTTCAGGATGAATTCAGTACTCCAAGACAACTTCTAGGGCGAAAATGCACCTTATCCATATATTTTATAATAATGATCCATGAATAATTGAAGGATTATTATTCTAAATGTCCCTAATCAATTGCTATTGTGGGAAAAATAATAAATTAAGACTAGTATGACTCTGATTAACGATTTTATAATACAAATCAAAATCATAGCTACTATTTAGAGACCAAGATGTCAAACCAACCAAGTGAGATAGCAACATGTGTAACACCCTAACAATTTAACCATATATTATATTCAAAATGAGTTACGTAACTCGTAATCTCTTCTGATACCATTTGTAATTCCAAACACACTAAACATTTAAACACAACTAATTATTAAATCCTCAAGGACCAGGGCACAAAATTATGAGTAAGACACTCATCCCACAAACCATTCACATACTCACAGTATTATTTTGACCCAGGGCACAAAACTCACCCACAAGTCACCATTAAAGCCACAAGAGTCAAAGATATTTAAGCATCCCCTTAAATATACGGGTCCATAAATAACACTCCATGGTACGTAATAAGTTAGAGATACCAAAAGATAAATTGTTACCATATATAGAATATCGCGGCAAAACCATAATGATAAAAACAAATCAGAGTATGCAAGCCCTAAAGTTTGGCAATATACATTTCTCCTTGAGATAACATAGCTACTTAGCCTACAGTGATAGTTATTATCAAACTGTTGGCTCCTTCCCTTCACGCCTCAAACCACTAAATTCCTCTCCTGAAAAAATATATATCGATAAGGTGAGACATAAAGTCCCAGTAACCAATAATCAATTCACAGAATATACAATACGGGATTATAAGTCAGTGAAGCAATGCTAATATACGATATTCAAACAAAATAATGTTTTCCATTCAATACAATCAGAATGCACAAGTGATCCCTCCAACCTACTCCTCCATATCACTCCATC
>JANTPZ010029678.1:0-11582 GCA_025593235.1 Vachellia pachyceras
TTGTATGCACTATAGTGCTGTTATAAACATTTTCTTCATCAAATTCTTCTATTCCTCATTTAAATCTTCCATTTCTATGTCTCTCTTCTCATCAAACTAGTTGTAAATCCACAACATGAAGTAAACTTGGCTTGAATCTTTTGCATCTTTATTCAAATTCCTTGTTCTGCTTGTCATTTCCATCAAAAGCATCCCAAAACCATAAACATCAGCCTTATAAGACATTCCTCTAATATTCTTATAGAACAACTTTGAAGCCATGTACCCTATTGTCCCTCTTGCTACAGTTAAAATGACAATACTATCATCAACATAATATAACCTTACCAGTCCAAAATCTAATATCTTTGGAGTGAATTCATCATCAAGAAGAATATTATGAGGCTTAGTGTCATAATGCAATATCTGCATATCATAGTGATGATGAAGGTAAAAAATCCCATGAGCTATTCCCAGAGATATCTCGTATTGTCTCTGATGACTTAATGAGGTATTTCCTTTAGAAAAATATAACTTTATCCAAAGATGCATTTGACATAAATTCATAAACAAGACTACGCTTGGTTCCTTCGAAACGGAACCCAACAAGATGTATAACATTGAAATGATGTACCCTACCAATTGTTTCAACTTCACTAATAAATTCTTGATCATTATAGCTTTGGATTCACCCAACATTTTGATGGCAACCTCAAGTCCACGTCCACTACTCAGCTTCCCTTTACAATCAGTTTCAAAGCCTCCTTGACCCAACTTAGTCTTAAAACCTTGGCTCATGGTCTTTAGTTCCTTGTAGGAATACCTTATTGGAATGAGGTTTTGAACTCTTATGTAATCTTCGATGTTTTCATATATTGATATATTGATAAGTGTCTTCCGTTAAATATATAAAGCAACAATGATGATAGGAATATTGTGCCCACAAAATATACATTTCACTATGATGTATGGACAACAAGTCTTCCTGTGATTATTCCTAATGTGATTGCAAAATTTGTTAGATCAAAATCGTAGTCTTCATGGTGAGGGTCCATATCCTTTCTCACTACTTGGCTTAGTCCTGGACACATACATGTAATATGAATTGGTTTAGTGACAAGAATATGCTGTTTATACCTGGATAAAAATAATGGAATTATACCATATATTTAAATCAATCTAAAGTATTTTTTAAACTAAGACCTAATTATGGAATTATCGCATAGATTTTGAAATGTAAATAAAAAATCTCTTAAACATTAGATGGTTAAGGTGCAAATAAAATCTTTATGAGTTTTTATCAAAAGAGTGTTTCTCACCATATGCTTTTTTAAAGATGCAAAAATATTTATGAACATTAAAAAAGGGAGCAAAAATACTAAAATAGTTAAATGTAGTCAAACACCGATTTTTTTAGTGGGCTCTACACTTTTTTTTCCATATGCATATGTAATGGTGGAACCTTATATTTAACAGTCATAACATTTTTTCTTTCAGTTTGAATTATCATATGTATTTGTGGAACTCCAAAAATATATATAGTGTTGAATGCACTTTGAAAACTAATGGATATTTTTGCTTTTTCACCAAATTTTAAAGGGTTAAAGGGCAAAAATGTCAATGTATTATGGTGAAATATGTAAATGGAACCACATACTATCGTCGAGTGCATAAATGCATGTCAACTATAAAAAATAGTGCAAAAATGTCGGTACCATCAATGATAGATAACGAAATAATAAGATATGAAAAATATAAGAAACGTGTAACATGAACGTTACCTTTTTTAATTCCATAGAAGTAATCTGGAAGAAAATTTTAAATAGTCAACACCACGGCAAAGATAAATTAAAAATAATTAAGTAGACTATTATATCATAATATCATTATATAACAGTGTAACAGGAGAAATACTTTGATTGGGTCCCATACTCCACATCATCCTTGCTTGCTTTGCTCAATAAAAATGCTTCAAGTGTCGTCTACCGTGAGTCACATACCCTTAAATTTCTTCAAATTATTTCTCTATAATAAAATAATATCTGATGCCTTTATCTTCTAGATCATTAGGCAATCAAAATTGTAGAAAAAGATGCATCTAACATAGGTTATGTTGGCATTCTAAAATAAAATGTTGATGGTTGTTAAGACAACAATGAAATGCAGAAAACATAAAGGACAGTAGCAGTAGAGCATAATGAAACAGCCATTGTGTATTCCATTTCCGATCTCGCAGAGCACTACAGTGGATGTACATATATAGTGAGACTAAATATTCTAGAGGATTTCTATAGGTCTATGGACTTGATACGGTTGGGCCAATGATATTGGGCTTGGCCTAATATGTTATTGGTGTATTCCTAACATCCCCTCGCGAGCCCAATGGTATGGAGAAAACATTGAGGTTCGAGCGAAGAAGCAAAAAACGTTGAGTAGACAGCGGTTTGGTGAGAATATCTGCAAGCTGATCTTGAGAGGAGACAATTGCAACTCGTAGTTGCTTAGCAGCCACTCGTTCATGGACAAAGTGATAATCAAGGGCAATATGTTTGGCCCTGGAATGTAGCACAGGGTTAGCAGCAAGGTAAGTAGCTCTCAAATTGTCACAGTAGAGTGTTGGAGCTTCTGGAATAGAGATATTCAGTTCATCAAGAAGGTGTTGAATCCAGATCACTTCACTGGTGGCATTTGCTAGGGACCGATATTCTGCTTCGGTACTGGATCGTGAGACTGTGGGTTCCTTTTTGGAGTTCCAAGAGATAAGATTTGGACCAAAGAAAACAGCAAATCCAGCAGTGGATCGTGAATCAATGGGGCATCCAGCCCAATCAGCATCAGAGAATCCTTCAAGGCCATCAGGTAACAGATATGAATCACTTGTGGAGAGACTGAGATTTGGTGATTGACGAATATGGAGACCATAAGTAGACGTACCAGAAAGATAACGCAAAATACGTTTTACAGCTGTCCAGTGATGTTCCTTTGGATTATGCATGAACTGACAAACTCTATTGACAGTGAAAGACAAATCAGGACGGGTAAAGGAGAGATATTGGAGACTTCCTACAATACTTCTGTAAAGCATAGGATCAGCAAAGGAAGGACCAAAATTGGACAGCTTATTATTAGTTTCCATTGGGGACGACATAGCACGGGCATTAGACATTTTTGTGCGGTGGAGAAGATTAAGTATATATTTTCGTTGAGAGAGGAAAATGCCATTGTGAACTCGATGGACTTCAACACCAAGAAAATAATGTAAAGGGCCTAGATCTTTCACTGGGTATTGAGTACTTAGGTGATTAATTAATTCAGTGACAGCAGCATCAGATGAGGAGGTGATAATAATATCATCGACATATATGAGTACAAATACTTGGCACTGAGACGAGGTAAAAATGAATAAAGAGGGGTCAGACCTGGATGCTCGAAAACCTATCTAAGTAAGAGAGGAGCTCAGGCAGGAAAACCAGGCCTTTGGAGCCTGTTTTAAACCATATAACGAGCGATGAAGCTTGCATACATAATGGGGATAGTCAGGATGAACAAACCCCTGAGGTTGGGCCATAAAGACATCTTCATGAAGAGAGCCGTGTAGAAAGGCATTTTCTATGTCAATCTGGCGCATTGTCCACCCACGAGATACAGCAACAGATAAAAGAAGACGCACAGTAACGGGTTTAACTACAGGGGAAAACGTTTCAGTGTAGTCCAAACCTTATTTTTGATGGAAGCCTTTCGCAACTAGTCGGGCTTTACATCTATCAATCTCGCTGGAAGGTTTATATTTAAGATGAAAGATCCACTTACATCCAATGATATTTTGTGATGGTGATGGAGGAACCAGCGACCATGTCTGAGTACTGAGGAGTGCTTGAAATTCGTTGGTCATTGCTGCTCGCCATGGAGGGGATTTCAGCGCTTCAGAGACTGAGGATGGAACAGAGATCGAGGTAGGTACAGTGGTGGCAGACATAGCTTTTGTACGAGGCCAAGGAATGGTGCCATCTGTGATTACTTTTGGTCGAGAGATGTTGGATTTTGAACGGGTGACCATAGGATGTGTGGCGGAGGGGTTCACAGGAAGAGAAGTCGAGTAGGGCGGAGGAGACAGGTTGTCGGCAGAAGACTGATTGTCAGAGGAAGCAGGGGAAGACGATGAGTAGGTGGGTGGGGCAGTGGGTGTCGTGCGTGAAGTGGAGTGGGTATCAGCAGAGGAGTGGGTTATGTCAGGTGTTAAAGGAGAATGGAGGTTGGATTGTGGGGCCGTATGTTGTTGGGCTTGTGTTGTGTTGTTGGGCCAGGACGAAGAGTGTGTGTTTGGGTTGTGGAAGAAGGGAAGTGTGGTAAATTGGGCCGGTGTAGGGGAAGTGGACGGTAAGGACGCAAAGGGAAAATGATGTTCATCGAAAATGACATCTTTGGATATGTAGATACGCCCTGAATGAGGATTCAAGCATAGATAGCCGTGGTGATGTGGGCTGTAACCAAGAAAAACGCAAAGGGCAGACCTGGGTTCTAATTTGTGTTTAGTGTAGGAACGCAAATTGGGCCAATAGGCTGAACCAAAGACTTTGAGGAATTTATAGTTTGGTGATTGATTGAATAGAGTTTCAAATGGACTTTTATTTGAGAGAGTAGAGCTGGGTAAACGGTTAAGCAAATAGACAGCGGTAGAGAAGGCATACGTCCAATAAGAGCGAGGAGTGTTGGAGTGAGATAGGAGGGTGAGCCCAGTTTCAATAATGGTGCGATGTCGACGTTCAATGGTTCCATTTTGTGTGTGTGTGGGCATGTGAGACGGTGATGAATACCAAACTGAGCCAAAGTATGTTTTAGAGGTCGGAATTCACCCCCCAGTCTGATTGTAAGAACTTGATTTTATGATTAAGGGTGTTTTCTGCTAGAGCTTTAAAGGTGTGAAAAATGGAGAGTACGTCACTTTTGTTTTTGAGTGGAAATAGCCAAATGTATCTTGAGTAATCATCAACAAAGCTGACATAATAACGGTAACCATCGATTGAGATAATTGGGGAGGGACCCCATATATCACAAAAGACTAATTCTAAAGGAAAACTGGAACGATGTAATGAAGTATGAGAGGGCAGACGATAGCTTTTGGAAAGGTGACAGGCAGAACATTGGGAGCTGGCAGTAGTTGTGGTGACCGGTAGTGAGTGAGTTGAGAGAATATGTTGTGTAGTACGGAAGGCTGGTGTCCGAGACGATTGTGCCATTGAGTGAATGATGTACGAGCACCAAAAAAGGCAGCGGTGGTTGTCGTGGATGGATAGAGATTCTGAATTGGGTAGAGTCTATGGTGGCTTGGACCGTGTAGGATGACCTTGTTGGTTTGAGCGTCCTTCACAAAAAAATGAGAAGCATGAAATTCAAAGTAAACATGATTGTCATGGCAAAATTGAGAAACAAAGAGTAAGTTTTTGGTAATATTAGGAACATGAAGAAGGTGGGTGAGGAGATATTTGCCATTGGGAGTGTTGAATTGGCCTGAACCAGTGTGTTGAATGGGAAGGGAAGCTCCATCACCGATTTGGACAGAGTCGTGGCCATCATAAGGGTTGGCTTGGATGGTGAGGTTTGAAAGAGATGCAGTCATGTGGTTAGTCGCGCCAGTGTCAGGGAACCAGAGGTCATCGTCGTTGGCAGCAGGGTAGATGGTGTAATTAGCAGAGACAGAGCTGGGTGGAGTGAAATGAGGGTCAAAACGGTGACGACAATGGATGATGGTGTGGTCGGGGAGTTCACAAAGCTGGCATGTGGTGCGGGTTGTGTGAGGGAAGTTGTTGGTACGATGAAAGAAGCGGCCTCTATTTCCTCGGTTATTGGTATAGTAGCGAGGAGAAAATCGACCTCCACGCCCTCGGTAAGGGTAACGGGCACCACGACCTCTAGGTGGAGTGGGTAGTAGGCCAGTGGATGAGACAATGTTTGCAGATATGGGTGATATAGGAGAGACAGTGGCACTGAGGTGATGATTTTGGCGAGCTTCATAGGTGAGTAAGTGGCTAAGTAGTTCCTCTGAGGTAAGAGCATCACGTCTGGTAGTAAGGGAGGTTACAATGGGATCAAAGTCAGAGCCAAGGCCACCGAGAAGATAAATATTGAAATCCATGTCAGACACTGGATTTCCAATGGCACTGAGAGAGTCGGCAATGTGTTGGGCGCGCTGGAAATACTCTGCAACAGATTCTCCACCTTTCTTGAGATTTGTAAGTTGTTGATGAAGCTGTAAGTATCTGGCCTGAGACTGATGAGAGAACATAGTATCTAGAGCATACCACATAGCTCTAGATGTTTTGTGCTTCATGACCTGGGCAATGAGTTTTTCGGACAGTGTGGATATGAGAAGGGAGAGAATGAGCTGATCTTGCTCAAACCATTTGATGTAGGCCGGGTTTGGTGTGCCATCTGAGAGCTTAGGAGGAGGTGCTGGATGGGATCCTTCAATGTAGCAGAATAATCTTTGGCCATACAGGTAAGGTAGTAGCTGGGCCTTCCATACAAGGTAGTTTGCAGGGGTAAGTTTAACAGAGAGGAAGTATGAGACATTAGAGGGATAGACGGGGGCAGCAGGTGTGGGGGCGGATTGAAAGGTGGTGGAGGAATGAGAGGGAGGGGTTTGTGGCGGATCGGTCATCGCTGACAGTGCAGCTCTGATACCATGTTAAGACAACAATGAAATGCAGAAAACATAAAGGACAATAACAGCAGAGCATAATGAAACAGCCATTGTGTATTCCATTTCCGATCTCGCAGAGCACTACAGTGGATGTACATATATAGTGAGACTGAATATTCTAGAGGATTTCTATAGGTCTATGGACTTGATACGGTTGGGCCAATGATATTGGGCTTGGCCTAATCTGTTATTGGTGTATTCCTAACAATGGTAAAGAGCTTGTTTCCATCACAAGCTTGTTGGCATCTAACAAGCTTGTTACCTCAAATCCTTTGGATATCTCTCTTGTGAATTTCGGCGTATGATGATAAGTTGATTCCACCATTACCTACCTGTAAATCCCAATCTAACGAAATGGTGGCCACCGATTTCACCCGACATTGAGGCTTTAATTCCCTAACCAACAAGTCTTCTGCTATCGTAATTCGTGCATGGAGATGTATCCAGGTACGTTGAGTCGTCCCTCACTGGATAGCTGCAGTTCAGGTACAGAACTACAACGTGCTCGAATGAAACTTGTAATCCTATTCACGTCAGATTTGTGCCGTAGGAATTACTGCTATCGCGTATTCCATGTTCAAGAGGCAAGTTTTGGTGAAATTGGATTGGGATAAGTAATAGCGTGGGAGGGAGGGGCAATTGCCTGCTTGAATTTCAGGATCTAGGAGTAGGGTTGTGTTGTTGTTGTAGTTTATTGCTAGTACTCTGTATGTTCCGTTGTATAGATGAAGAAGAGTGACGTTGTTTTCGCAAGCTAGCTCGTGTTTGGGGTCACCACAGTTGGGTGGGTCATCCTGGAGACGAAATGGATATGAGATGTTTGCGATATTGCCGCAACGAGAAAGAGCACAGGTTTTGTTCTTTCCCTCTCATGTTGAGAATGATCTGCTTCACCTCTGGATTATCATCCTCCTTATTGCTTCAACGCTACCCATAGTGCTGCGACAGTTAATTGACTTTTTTGGGAAACTAAATACATCATTTGAAAGTATTTATTTATGTACATGATTAGATTATATATTAATTTATAAGTCATATAAATTAACTTTAAAAATGGTAAATATAAATATTTCAAAGTAATGTATATAACTTCCTCTGACTCTTATATTAATAATAGGAGATAGTAGTAATAAATTATTGAAAAAAATCCAAATCAGGGCAATAACTGAGTATTGATATCAAAATACAAACCCATATGCTAAACTTTAAATTATTACCAGATTTGATCTCCCTTTTCATTTGTAGTTTCATTTTACATCACTGGCACTTTCTCCTTGACATCTATGAGATTGCTCAAAGACAATGGATGTTGCTTGAGGAGTACGCATCATCCACCAAAACTTATTCATTAGGATATAAAAAAGGTTTCGGGGGCGTTTCAAGATTTTTCACATCGTCTGCTTCTAATATCTCTATAACTTCATTCATTGAAGAACGATTTGTGAGCTTTAGTTGTATTCACCATATAGTGCAATCATGAACATCTTCTTTACCAAGTTCTCTTCCTCTTCCGTCAAGTCATCCATTTCTATATCTTTTTCTTCATCAAATTGATCATAAATCCACAAGCGAAAGTAAAGTTGGCTTGAGTGTTCAACATGTGGATTCAAACTCCTTCTCCAACAGGCCATTTCCATCAAAAGCATTCCAAAACTATAAACATTAGTCTTACAAGATACTCTCCCAATCTTCTTGTAAAATAAATCTTGAGCTATGCTTCCTATTGTCCCTCTTGCCGTTGTCAAAGCTATGGTGCTATCATTAGTGGAGTATAATCTTGCATGTCTATAATATGAAATATTTGGGTTCAAATTTTCATTGAGTAGAATGTTGTGGGGCTTGATGTCAAAATTCTATATCTACATGTTACAACCATGATGAAGATAATTAATTCTCTGAGCAATTCCTGAAGACATTTCATATATTCTAGGGTTAAGGTGTTTAACAATTAAGTTTTGCGTCAGGAGCGTCTGGCACCATAAAATTTGAAAATGTGCAAAAATACACATAAATTTATAAAAGTGGTGTAAAAAAACAACACTGTTAATTCAACCGTTACTTTTCATATGAGGGCCCCACGAAGTGAGCTTTTTCCCTTTATCAGTGCCATGTCATCTCTTCTTCTTCATTTATTTCTCTTTCCCTCTCTCTCCTTCTCTTCTTCTTCTTCTTCTTCTTCCTCCATGCAAAAGCCAGAGGACATGCAGTAAAAACGCAGATGATTTCCAACCATTCTAATATATATAGAAACGAATGAATAGATTAGTTACATTGGTATGCCTAGATTCGGTGGATACGTGGGATGATGCGACCTTTGTAAAGGAATGGCTTGAGTTCCTGGCATGTGCTATTTTGAATAAGGGCAGTCAATTTTCGCAGACTAGTAGAATTTATGTTGAAGAGTTACTTAGTAATTATGCTTTCCAGACATTCACATGCATATACAATTCTGAATTCTTGACCTTTATCCATTAACAATCTTGTTTGCCATTCTTGTCTCCATGATGGGTGGGATTATTTGGTTGGTGCAAATGAGGGATGATCATTTGAAGTATGTTCACTGTTGTGTCCGCCCCTTGTAACAAGAGTGGCTTCAGAGTTACAGAATCTTATACGAGATGTTACGTAAGTCTTCTTAACAAGAGTTGTTGACTTGTATTACATTACATATAAATTTACGTCCCTCATGCTTTATTTATGTGCAGGCAACTTTTGATTGTTTGTTGAAAACTAACGGATTCCTGAAACCTGAGTTTTGGAGGGAGACGCGCTTCACTAAATCTCCATTCCAAGAGCACACTGATCTATTGGCAAAGCTGTCACCGTATGCAGAACTCACTTCTACATTTGGAGACGCGCTTCTACATCCGGTGACAGCTGGTTGCACCACGATCTCTGAGCTTATATGCTTCCTTTCTAAGTTTCTTCTTCTCCTTCCCCAAACTCTTCTTCTACAACATCCCATTATTAGTTAGGCCTGATCTTTGATTATCTTACCCTCCCTCCGCCCTCCATCTCACTCTGTATCTCTCAGTACCTTGTTGACTAGAAAAAGTAGTGTGCCCTCCCTGAGCAGCAGGGAGAGCCACAACAAACTCTGATCAGAGTGAACAATAATGGCACTAGAGGTTGTAGTTTTCTCACAGGATCCCTTCTCGTATAGTTGCTGCAAGGACCCATACTCCTTCGCCTAAGCTTGGAACCCCGACGAGCTTGGCTTCCATGCAGAAGAAGAAAAGGGCCCCTGCTTCTGTGGGCTGAAACAGGGGGACCAGGCTTCTATAATAGGACGCGCCATTAACTTTGTGAAGGAGCTAGAGCAGGTGTTGCAGTCAATGGAGAGGCGAAAGAAGAAGGGGAAAAAAAACAAGCTGATCAAGAGTGTGGGACGGGTAGCTCGCCCTTCGTCGAAGATCCCACGCTCTAGTTTTTGCATGGAAGAAGAGAAGGGGGAGAGAGATGCAAAGATAAATAAATGAAGAAGAAGAGATGATGTGGACCGGAAAAAGCTCACTTTGTGGAGTGAACATATGAAAAGTAACAGTTGAATTAACGATTTTTTTCACCACTTTTGTAATGTTATGCTTATTTTTACACATTTTCAAACTTTATGGTTCCAGACGTTCATAGCGCAAAACTTAATTGTTAAAATTGTACCTTAACCCTATATTCTACCATAACTTAAAGAGATATTTTTTTCTTTCAGAAAAAATATATTTATCCAATGACCCTTTGGGCATAAACTCATAGACAATAGCATGCTTTGTTCTTCTTCACAAAACCCAACAAGGCAAACCGCAATGAAATTGTGAATGCTCCCAATAGTTGCGACTTCATCTATAAATTCTTGGCCACTATCAGCTTTGGATTTACCCAGCATTTTGATAGCAACATCACACTTACTAATTAACTCACTTTTGTAAACAGCGCCGAAGCCTCCTTCACCCAACTTAGTCTTAAAACCTTTGGTCATAATCTTCAAGTCATTGTAGGTTTACCTTATTAAAATGAGGCTATGATGTCGTATGAAGTCTTCAATGTCTTCATACCTTGATAAGTGCCTTGTACGACATATATATATATATATATATATATCAACAACACTGATAGGAATGTGACTCCCATTAAAAGTCTGGCTGCGATGATTGGCAAAACAAATCTTCCAGTGACTATTCCAAATTTTCTTGCAATCATCAATAGCCTAGTAATGTAGTCATTGCGGTAATCGTATGTTAAATCCGTCCCCAAGATTTCTTTTACTCTTGCAAATGTTTTTTCCGTATGATTCATAAAATTGCTCAATCACAAAAAATGACTAAATGGATAAAAGTGAAATTTATGTGGGAAAGAAATCACCAATATGAGATTTCTAGAACAGCATAGGACCTTTTTAAAAATTTCTCGAGAAAAGCTTTATAAAAATCTTGGCTTGATATATTTTTTTATCCTCAAGTTTACCTTTATTTTAGTTGTAATTCCTCACATTTAAAGCTAGTAGCTTGAGTCTCTTAAGGGACAAAATGATTTAGATTTTTATTACATTATAGGGACTGATGTTGTAAACAAAACAAAACTTAAAAGATCAAAATCATTTTTTTTAAACTTGAAGGGCCATAAATGAAAAATGACAATGAATTTAATGACCAAAACTTGTATTAATCTTAAAATATAAACATCTCTTTTCCAGCAGTAAACAATATTTTACTCATTAATTGATACAGTGATGAAATTTGCACATCAATTTTAGAACCTAATATGCAAAGCAACAATTAACAGGGATGAGTATACACATTGGTTTGTTTCCAAATTTTTTTTTAGGTAAGGGTATTACCCAGGGTATCCACCGCCGGCAGCAGTGACTAATCCCCTCGCTGGTTTGTGCGGGCTCCTCGATGGGAGGGAC
>JANTPZ010029678.1:11602-23560 GCA_025593235.1 Vachellia pachyceras
GATGGGAGGGACAGCTGGCCCTGGGAAGCTGCTGCATGCCCAAGGCAGGGTTCGAACCCCTGACCTTGGTTAAGCTTGGATCAGCCCCTACCACTGAACCAAACTCCCAGGGTTGTTTGTTTCCAAATTGTTATAACCCAAAAGAACCACATTGAACAGTACTCACACAAGGCCTCAACCGAACCAAACAATCTGTCAATGAAAACCAAACTAAACTACCATATCTCAGCCAGAGTTGGTTCAATCTATTTGGTTTGGGACTTTGGATCGGGCTTAATCTTGGTTATATGTTTCTCCTTGGCCCCAAAAAACAACCAGTCTTATGGAAAATAATCAACCAAATCAATTGCTGCTGTTGGTCCAACCAGGTTTGACCTACCGGAAAGGTTGATACTAACACAGAGAATTAACGTGTAAATTGAGAGATGTGTCTACATTTATTAAGTACATGTTTAACTATAAGAGAAGGAAGTGTGTTCTCAGTGAAAAGAAAAATTGCTGCTATTGGTGAACTTAAAATCTAAAACCATCTAGCGCGCGCACATGTATTTGCTTCAAACAAATTATTAGAGTTAAAAAATGTACTGTGTGAATCATAGAACGTTACCTGTTGCAATTCCATAGAGCGAATCTGAAAGAAAATTTTACACTACCTTAGGGAGTATCATTTGAAACTTTATTTCCATTAGTGCAGCTGCAGAATCCACTTCAAACTAAAAAGGTTGTTTTTGAAAATCCATTTGAGAATATCTTTTACAGAGTTCGATGTAAAATTTAGGTTCTTGGAGAATATATTTTTTGTAGTTTTTACGGATTCTGAGGCAAAATTTAAGTTTTAAAAAATAATTGTGTTTGGAAAGTTATTGTGCTTGTTTGGGAACTTCGTTCCCAAAACGAAGCACGCAGGGCGAGACAAAAACATCTCAAAATCCGTAAAAACTATCTTGAAATCCATAAAAACCATCTTGAAATCCGCTAAACCATCTAGCAATCCGTAAACTCTGTTCTCACAACGGAACTCCTTTCCCCCAACGGAGTTCCCAAACACACATTGACTTTTACGGAGTTTAAGACAAAAAGTAAATAGAAAAGGAAAAGAAAAAGAGAGAAAAAAAAAGAAAAATTATTACAAAAAGAGAGTGTGATATAATAAAAAAATATTTTTTTTAAAACCTAGATTTTGTAATAAAATCTATGTCTTGAAAAAATAAGTAAGTTTTGCAAATGGGTCTCAGTCGGACGTTCTCCAAAAGACGAAACGATCTCTTCAATAAGAATAAGGCCAGTAAACTCACCGTTCTCTGCAAGGTCAAGTTTTCATTATTATGTTCTCCAGCAGTACCAGCAAATTTTTATTATTTGTTTTCTGAAGTGGAGGTGTAGGAAAAGGCAGAGAACTCTGGAGCTGGAGGTTCGGACGCAACTGGTGCTCTTGGGACTAGGAAAAGTGAGGTTGGGGAAATTGGTGGTGGAATACTGCATTCTCCGGAGGGTACGAATAGGGACCAGTGGGAGGTGGGTAAGACACAGAGGAAGAAGGCGGCGAAGAGGATGGAGGAAAGGATGCTGGAGGAAGGAACGACGAGGGATTGTGAGAAGAAGCTAGATTTGGCGGTGCTGTATTGTTATATTTTTTTGGTGTATACTGCTATATTGTTATTGGTCTTAAAGAACTTGTGCTTGTCAACAGGCTGTGAAGGATGACATGGGTTCCCAGGAGAAGGCATCATCTCGTCTGAAGATTCACATCCACTGCTCAAGATTTCTTGGAAATGGGAAGTGAAGAGAGAAGAGAGAGGGAGGGAGAGAGGCAAGGTACACTTGGCAATTAGTGGGATCAACATAAGAAAAATGCAACGTCTGTTTGTTCAAGTTAACGGATATGGTGTATTTTTTTTTACCAGCAATGGATATAGTGTTTTGCTCCAATTTTTAAAAGTTTGTATATTTTTGTACCCATTTTTTATTTATGTTGCTGAAAGCTCTTTTTGTAAAAAATAAAGGGTAATTTTAAACATTTACCCTAAAAATAATAAAATTATACCAAAATGTGTTGAAAATATTAAGTATATTTTTTAAACTAAGACTGAATTATGAAATTATCACATAGATTTTGAAATGTTATAAAAAAACCTCTTAAACTTAAATTGCTATAGTGCAAATAAAATATTTACAAGATTTTATTAAAAAAAGCGTCTAGCACCGTATATTCTTTGAAGATGAAAAATATCTATTTACATTCAAAATGAAAATGAAAATATCATAATCGTTAAATATAATATAACAACTTTATTTTTTAATTAGGGTTTGAACTGGTTTTGCACATACATATAAAAAATATATATAGTGCTAAATACACATTGATAAAAGCTAATAGGTATTTTTGCACCTTCACCGAATATTAAAACGTCACACAAGATAAAGTAATTGAACCCTACTAAATATTACTTCGAGCCATGCATCACAAAAACAAGTTTACTGAAATATAACAAACTAGAAAGAACACACACACACACAGACATATATATATGTATGTATATGTATATATAAACTCGTTACAATTACATATATAGGTTTAGAAAGCTAGATAATTAATTATTCCAATCAAGACAAAATCAATGTCACCCCTACTAATCAAATATAACAAACTAGAAATTAAGAATACACACACAGAGATATAAGCTCGTTATTTTTCACTTTGATCACGTTGTTATTTTAGGGGGAAAATCAAACTCTTAAAGAAAAATATGGCACAAATTACAAGCTAAAAAAATAAATTAAAATTAAATGTTAACTAAATAATAAAATGTGAAAATATAAGAAACGAGTCATGTGAAACTTACCTTTTTGAATTTCATAGAGATAATCTGAAACAAAATTTTACAAAAGTCAGCACCAGGGCAGAGATAGATTAAAATTAATTAAGTAGACTAATATATCATTATCTCAATATATAACAGTGTAACACGACATTATCACAAAATTATTGGTAGAAAAGTGAAAAACACAATCACAAAATTAAGTAGAATTGTTACCTTCTGCCGATAAACGCAGCTTTGTTAACTTATCTACATCAAACACAAATAGAACATTGTATTAATTTAAAAATCATGGGAGGATCGTATTCAGATAATTAATGTATGTTTTTAACAAATTAGTTTTGCTATTATTAATTACTGATTTTGGGAAAAAAAGAGGTTCAATTAAACTCCCCTTAATTTTGTATCATACGCAAATAACTCCTTAATCTTTAAAACATAATAAATAACATTAAATCTATCACATTCACAGCATCTATAGTCTTGGCAAATTAATAACATTAAATCTTTTGATTATAATTTTTTTTAGCACCCTTGGCCCTGCAAATTGTTAGCTCATGTACAAAACCAAATGTTTTAAAGGAATAAAATTAAATGATTTAGTTAGGGGAGAAAAACATGCAGGTACCAAATTAAAAATTTAAGGAAAAAACGTAATTAAGTGTGATTTTCCCAATTTTTCTCGATTTATTTCAAATTACCCATATTGATGCTCTTTCATAAATAATAAAGTAAGAGAGTGTAGGATAAATGTAATTAAGAAAGAAGATTAAGATATTTTAAGGAAAAAAATTTCAAAGACATGTCATGTTAACTAATTTAACTAACATATTAATTTAATCAAATTAAATAATTAAGTCCGACATTTAGGATTAAAGGAGGAGGAGGGAGTGTCACTTGAAACTTTATTTTCATACGTGCAGCTGTAGAACCCATGAATCTCTGATTGATATGTAAATAATCATCAACTCTTACAAGTTATATATGTGTGCATAAATAATATAAGAATTTAAAGGGTTGATTCAAAGTTCATAATTTCTCAAAAATGGTTAAATATAAGAAATCAAAGCAGAAAGGAAGGTAGAGCTGGGAAACGGGCTGGCCCGCCGGCCCGCCCGTCCCAGCCTGCCATCTCACGGGCTGCCAAAATGGCAGCCCGGGCCCCGCAGTGGCGGGTTGGCGGGCCAGCCCGCCAGCCCGCCACTTCTTTTCTTTTAAAATTTTTTGATTTTTTAAAAAAATAAAAAAATTTTTTACATAAAATTTATTAAGCCCATTTGATTTTTCGGAAAAAATACAATACATGTCTGAAAAATATAATCAACAATGTTTTAAAATACAAAAATATAATACATAATTAACAATCTCCAAAATAAGTATGTATTTAAGATGAAATAATAAAGTTTAAAACTATATTTGAAGCTATTGAAACCTTATCTTCTTCCCACAAATAAATATAAAAAGTTTTTTTAAAAAAATTAAAAAAAAGCGTGCTAGCGGGCCAGCCCGCCTTAACCCGCGGGCCAAACGGGCTCAGCCTGTTTGGCCCGTTTTTTGGCAGGCCGCCATTTAGACGATCCGAACCCGCCTGAACCCACGGGTTGGCGGGCTCAACCCATATTCCCGGCTCTAAAGGAAGGTGACTTACTGCATGCAATTCCTTCATGCACAGTGATTCCCATGGGGCTATAACATTGCGGAAAATCCCGAGCCCATTGGCGGCTCAGAGTTTCACGGTTTAAAGAACAGAAATTGGAAATTGGGCGACTGTGATCAACACAAGCTCGTTTCCACCACAATACCTCGAATCCTTTGGACATCTGATAGGTTGATTCCACGATTACCAACCTGTGATGAATCCCAATCTAACGAAATAGTGGCCACTGATTTCACCCGACATTGAGGTTTTAATTCCCTAACCAGCAAGTCTCCTGCTACAGCATACACTTGACCTTTGGATTCCCAATTTACATGGAGATGTATCCAGGTACGCTGCAGTTCACTTACACAACGTGCTTGAATGAAACTTGTAATCCTATTCGCCTCAGATTTACGCCGTAGGGATTACTGCTATCCTATTTCATGTTTAAGAGGTTAGTTTCGGTGAAATTGGATTGGGGTAAGAAATAGCGTAATTGATTCCAGGATCTACGTGTTGGATTGTGTGGTTGTTGAAGTTTAGTGCTAGTACTCTGCATGCTCCGTTGTACGGATGAAGAAGAGTGACGTTGTTTTCGCAAGCTAGCTCGTATTTGGGGTCGCCACAGTCGGGCGGGTCATCAAGGAGACGAAATGGATATGAGATGTTTGCGATTATGCCGCAAAGAGAAAGAGCACAGGTTTTGTTCCTAATTTAGAATTGGTGAGAATCAGTGGGAGATTTTGGCAGAGTAGTGAAGGCATACTATGGAGGTGGGAGGATCATCCGTGTCTCCATGATTGGTACTGCTTTGTCTCGCCTTCTTCTAACTTAGAAAAGTTTTCAAGCTACCAAAATAGACCCCAAAAAGCTTAAAATAATTTTCTTTTGGATGGAATAATTAATAAAATAAAGTTTTCACTTTAAGTATAAGACTTTATATATAGTGCAATTATTTACACTACAATGAGATATTCATGAATGACATTTATTTAAAGATATTTTTATTTAAAGTCTTTCTCATCCATTCAATTCCTTGCGGCTAACCTGTATTTTTATCCAAACTTGACTTTCTGACTAATGACCTCTCCTTCCATCTCCCATGCCCAGCTTTGTCTCTGATGGAATTTCCATGATATTTCCTTGCATCTTCCTTTTTCTCCGTTCTTTTTCTAAAAAGAGGATCTGGTCAATCCAAGGCTGCTGCTTTCTCTAAGTACACCACCGTACTACACGGCAAACAATTTGGGTCCACAATTACCTTCCAAGTTGCATCCCACTTCCCCTGCTTTCACTTTCTTGCGACATGGACCCTAACACTTCCTCATATAGACGGATAGGACTGTTAATCAAGTTCCAGATTAAAAAAAGAAAAAGGAAAAGAATACGTTGGTTACAATGTTGATGGTAGTATATGGCTGCTGCTTCTGAAACAAGTGAATGGTGAGAAGCAGCAGGCGCGTCATCATCATGACGAAGCTCTTCCATTTCATCTCTATTATAATGACTCCACATTGATGGTTCAGTTTCCCTCTATTCCTGCTCTTCAAGGAGTCAGTCTCCGTGTCTATGCTATAAACTATAAACCCCGCATCTTAGAAGTAGAAGATCCGGAATATTGTCTTCCCAGACTCTTTCTGCTATCCCATCTCTACAACTCATCCAATATTTATCCTTTAGGATTTATTGTCTATAAGTTTTTACTCACTTTTTAAAAGTTAGGAAAACTTGTTCAAATTGTGATAAAGGTTCATTTGATAAACATCTGCTGTATTTGATACAACTCATACAAACACAGATTTTTTGAGGGAATTAAAAAGTGTTATTAAAACATTTTTTTTGTTTTCCAATATTCTATATGTCGTGTCAAAACTTGACATATTTAGTGTATTTGACAACTCATTTTTCAGGTCATGAATGCATTCATTGGAGGAATGCATTTTGGGGAGAGAATGAGTGTTTATCAATTGATTTGGGTAAAATACATTCTAGGTCGCAACCTTAACATTACAAGTTGCGATCTAGAATACTCCAGGTAGCGATCTATACATGAAAATTCTAAGTCGTAATCTATACATGGTAAGTCATGATTTGGAATACTCTAACCACATTTTATCATTTTATTTTTCCCTAATTGTATCAAAATATAATATATATATATATATATATTATTTAATGATATTCATTTTTCTTTTCACTCTCCGCAAAAAGTCAATTTACAATGTTTATTCAAACAAGTTTCATTTTTCAAAATGCATTCCGGATAAAATTCATTTTCCAATATACATTCTAGTAAAAAGTCATTCTCCCAACGGTTTCTCAAATGACACGTTTACTATGATTGTATCCACTGCCACGATTTGTAGCTTGCAATTACGAAGGTCTTGTTAAGGCAACATGAACATTAATCACAAGCCATATATGTTGATTTACGTTGTTAATTTTATCACAAGCTATATACATCATCTATTTCTAGCTTGGCCTAAAAATCTAATGGACTTATCATTAGAGAAACAGACTTTCAACTAAATATAAATTTCTTGTGGAAAATTAGAGAAATTACCACATCGTTACCAAATGGTATAGTTCTTTCATCGTAAATTAGCACCTTTGAATATTTTATCATTTTTTACTAACTTATTTCGTAAGCTTAGAAGCCTCTCCCTAGAGGGATGCCTAACTTGTTTCCCTTAGGGTTCATTTGGAACCTCTATAAAATCTATGTTTTGTTGCAAAACTTAGATTTTAACTCAGTCTAAGTTTTGTTTAAGTACAATTTTTTTTAAAGTTATTTTGGATACAAAACCTCAATTTGAAATAAAGGTTTTGAAAAATTTATTTTCTTGTCAGATCATACCTTCTTTTCTAATAAATTTTCTCTTTCTTACTTTTTCTTTATTTCTTTTTCTCTTTTCTACCTACTTTTTGCATCAAACTCTATAAAAGTTGGGCCTGTTTGGTAACCATGAGCTTATTTTCATAAGCACGTTTAACAGTACTTTTCCGCAAAATGAGACAATCTCCTCCACATATTTGCCTCGGCTTATGTGAATAAGCACTTATAAGTGGCTTATGGCAATTTGCCAAACGGGCCCAATAACTTCCCAAACACAATCTTTTGAAACCTAGGTTTGGTCTTGGAATGTGTAAAAGATATTCTCCAAAACTTAGATTTTGCCTCGAAATCCGTAAAAGTTATTCTCAAACAGACTTTTAAACGAACTCTAAATGTCTATTTGATTTAGTGGTAAAAGCTCAAGTAAATCTGTTTAAGCTAAAAAAACTGCTTATGGAGCCCATTTATCATGTTTGGGTTTGTTTTTTATTAAGAACTTTGATTGTGATTTCACTCTCCAGCAGCGCGTTTAGCATAAGCGACCAGAGGGTTCTTCACAGATAACAAATTGTCTCACCTACCCTTATGCTTCTTCATTCCTAAATTCTATGCTGCCCTTGATGTCTGGAAAGTATTCTTCCTTTTTATTTCTCAACCAAAAATCTCAATTTTGTTTTTAAGTGCATGCATCGTATCCTTTCATTGACAGAGTCCAAATTGTTTTATATTTCTAAGGGTTTCATTTTTATTTTGGTCAATTTTTCAATCAAATACCTATATAATGTTGAAAATTTGAGACACTTGTTTTCCATATGGCTGTTTGGAGTGATGTTTTTTTTCTCAAAAGTTCAATAGCTTCAGAACACTTTTGCATCACTGCCTCATATTTTGTACATCTAGATGTTTCTCTTTTTAAAAAAATCCAAGAAGAAAATTCAAATTTCACAGGTCAACTTCGTAAATGACACCTAACTCTATATTTGGCAAGCCAACGATTGTATTTATTCTTTTCATGAATCACACCTAATTTTGTATTTGAATGTCCAAGAGGAATAATGGTACTTGCGTTGTTGGAAGCAGTAAAATCAAATGGGGTGTGAGGCACTTCTTAATTCATCAATTTCTCCTTCAAGCATTTGAATTAACGAGTTGTTTTTAAAAGTCATGATTACGTATTCAACGTTGCGTGTGTGATACTCATCCTTCCATAATTCGTTTGAAAATACTTCTATCTAGAAATTCAACTTTTTTTTTAAGCAGAAAGGGCAAAAACGGGTGATGCAAAAGAACAAAGAAAACCAAGTCATATAACAATCACCAGGACTATACAGTAGGAGGTAAGGGGTTGGATCTCTGGGGTGTGTGTGGAGAGGATCTGGCTGCTAAACAAAATCGTGAGTGCAGGCAGTAAGTGAGCGATGGGAAAAGAGGAAGGAAGTTTAGTAGTGTTATGGCTGTCTCTACTTCTCCTCGTAGAGAGAGCTGTGATGAGCATTTCTCAGGGAGACAACAAATCGTGGAATCCTTCTCGTTGTGGCATTATCACAAACATCTCATACCCATTCCGACTACCACACGACCCACCCCACTGCGGCCACAGCGACTACCAGCTACACTGTGAAAACAACATCACCCTCCTTCCTTTACTTGATTATGGTGATGATTATTGTTATGAACGGCATAACGGGCCAGACCCAGTGGGAGGAAGATACAGGGTTCTGGAAATAAACTACAACAAATTCACAATCAGACTCGTAGATGAAGGCATTCACAAGGGCAATTGCTCCTCCCTCCCTCTCTATTCCATACCCAACTACAAATGTTTCCAGTATCCTTATAGCGCCTACTATGAAAGTAGAGAAAACAGCCACGGACTAGTTGACTTATACAGGTGGGTGGGGTACCTGAAGTGCAGCGATCCAGTGAGGGAGGACGCAGCATTTTTGGATACGTCTCCCTGTGTGAATCGGGAATCCGAAGGAGGAGGGGGCCATCTTTATGCCGTTGCCGGAGACTTGCTGGCTCAACAGTTTCAACCGCAGTGCCGTCTGATATCGGTGACCCCAATTGCCTCAGATTGGGAAACATCGGTGCCTCGTGGAAGAAGCAAGTCCTACGCTTTTGTTTTCATTGGGTGTGTTTAGCTATCCGTGGTGAGAAAGGAGTTTACGGATTCCGAGAAGAATTTACGGATTTTGAAATGATTTTTATAGATTTCAAGATAATTTTTACGGATTTCAAGATGGTTTTATCTTGATTTGCGTGCACTGTTGAAGAAAAGTTTTTCCTAAACATGTACATTAATAATTGAAAGGTATGAATTAATTCCCATTATCCATCTCTGTCTCTTCGTTAACGCACTAAGAAGAAATCAAAACCTTACATAGACTTTAAAATTTCATTAACATGTGAAACACTCCATTTAATTAATTAACGCGTTGTTAGTAAAGTCATCATACTCATTCCACGTTGCGTGCATGATCCTCATCCTTCCATAATTCGTTTAGAAATACTTCTATCAAGAAATTCAGTTTTTTTAAAGAAAAAGGGCAAAAACGTTATGCAAAAGAACTGCGAAAATCAAGTCATATAAATATAATAATCACCAGGATTAACATAGGTGGGAGGTCAGGGGTTGGATATCTGGGGTGTGTGTATGGAGAGGATCTCGTTGCTAACATAAATCTTAAGTGCAGGCAGCAAGTGAGCGATGGGAAGAGAGGAAGGAAGTTTAGTAGTGTTGTGGCTGTTTCTGCTTCTTCTGGTGGAGGGAGCTGTAACGAGGAGCTCTCAAGCAGACAGCAAATCGTGTCATCCTTCTCGTTGTGGCATTATCGCAAACATCTCATACCCCTTACGACTGCCACACGACCCACCCCACTGCGGCCACCGTGACTACCAGCTAGACTGTGAAAACAACGTCACTATCCTTCCTTTACTTGATTATCGTGATTATTATTATGAATTGCATAACGGGACATATTATGAATTGCATAACGGGACATACCCGTTGATAGGAAGATACAGGGTTCTGGGAATAAACTACAACAACTTCACAATCAGACTCGTGGATGAAGGCATTCACAAGGGCAATTGCTCCTCCCTCAGTCTCTATTCCTTTCCCCTACCCGACGATGATTATTACTTGTCTTATCCTTATAGCGCCATTACTCGAACCAGCGACGGAACAGAATTGGTGAGGTACAACAGATTAATCAAGCAGGTGGGGTACCTGAAGTGCGGCGAAGCAGTAAGGGACGACGCAGCGTATGTGGATACTTCTCCCTCTGTGAATCGGGAATCCGAAGGAGGAGGAGGCCATCTTTATGCGGTGGCCGGAAACTTGTCGGCTGACCAATTTCAACCGAAGTGTCGTCTGATATCGATGACCCCAATTGCCATAGATTGGGAAACATTGGTGCCTGGTGGAAGAATCAAGTCCTACGCCTATATTCACACACTGCTTTCCTCTGGATTTGAGCTTTCATGGTGGCAACGTCTTTGTGATGATCTTAATTGTTCAGGTTCCAGTCACTGCGCTTTCAGCCCTGAAACCCAAAGTCCATAGTGCGTGACTTATGATCATCCGTTTTGTCGGTTTGCCCTCGGAATAGAAGTCAGTTGCAGTGGTAAGTATCTGAATTCTGATTCTTTGCATGCAAAATATTTTGAGCATGCCCAATTGTATTTCTGTTTATATTAGTTGAAACTTGAAAGTTTTCTCTTAAAAAAAACCTTTTAAGGGTGTTATGATTAGTAGCAAGATTATAGACAATTACAAGAAATATATAGATATTTTAGAAATAATTAAAATTATATTAATTCAATAAAATTGAATTAGAAACAAAGTTTTCCATAAAAAACGTCTATTACAATTAAATTTTAAATTACGTAAAAGTATATATGATCCTTATTTTCAATTTTTTATACCATATTTTGAAAGTAGTGAAATTAAATTTGCCCAACATCTGTTTCTTTCTCTTTTTTTTTTTTGGGTAAAATCATCTATTTCTTTTTTAAATGTGTGATGTACTTGTTCACTCTCAAGCTTTATAAAAGAAGTTTGGGCTAAATTTAATGGAGTAGTTAAAATTACACTATTTTTAAAATTTGTGTTCACATTTATACTGTTCAAAATTTAATTGTTTCATACACTCTAGATGAAAAATTTAATCTAAATTTGTGCGATAACACTAATTCAATTATAATTTATCCGATATTTCTTTGATAAATTAGCTGATAACTTACAGCCTGTTTGATTATTGCATGTCTGTAATAATGATGATGATGATTGCATTACCAAGAAAAATGTTTTTGGTTGCTCTTTAGCTTGGTAATGGGATTGACCATGATTAGAGCTGGGAAACGGGCCGGCCGGCCCGCGGGCCAGCCCGTCCCAGCCCGCGGGCTGCCATCTCCCGGGCTGCCAAAATGGCAGCCCGGGCCCGCAGTGGCGGGTCTCGCCACTTTTTTTTTAAATTTTTTTATTTTTTTATTTTAAAAATTTACATAAAATTTATTAACTCTATTTGATTTTTCGGAAGAAAAATACAATACATCTCTGAAAAATATAATTAACAATATTTTAAAATACAAAAACATAATACATAATCAATAATCTCCAAAGTAAGTATACATTTAAGATGAAATAATAAGGTTTAAAA
>JANTPZ010029679.1:0-20675 GCA_025593235.1 Vachellia pachyceras
CTTGAATTCAACTCTCCTACATCCATTAGAAATTTTGGCAGCACCTCCCCTTAGGGTTTGACATCCCAAAATTTACAAAACATCAAGCAACAACCAAACAACCACAAACTATACACCAACATACTCCTTACAACACAAGGAGTCTTTTACATATAGCTATTGGCTTTAAATCCTTCTCTTTCTCACTCTTGACCTCAAGAACACAAACTTTGAATCTTGAAAAAGAGGAGTTTAATCCAAATTCTAATCCATGGAAGTTGTAGAGAGGATCACAAGGAGTAAGATTATGTATAGGTTTATATGCTTTAGTCTCTTATCTTTGATTTTTGGGAGCTTGTTCTTCTCTTGAGCTTGCTGAAAATGGCGTCTTTCTCTCTCAATTCCAGCAGCAAAAAGTCGGCCAAAGTGGGAGGGAAGAAGAGAAATATCTTGTTTTATAAATCCTCTCATAAATATTCAAGGGCTAAGATCACTTCTTGATTTTTAACTTTAATCTAAGGGCTAGGATTTCACCACCTTATAACCCATATGCTTTAATCTTATTGGGTGGAATTTAATAATGGTAACTAAAGAGTAACTAGGGGTTAAAACTTGGTTAGGCTAACCAAACCAAATTCCATTCAGTTACCTCTACCGATTACATTTTTTACCGGTAAACATAACTTTATTCCGGTAAATCTTTTTCTACATTTCTAGAGATGTTTTCTTCCTCATTTAATCTCCATATTTTCCTCTTGAATATGGTGAAATAATTATTCCCAAAATACCCCTTGATCTCATCAAGAATTAACAGGGTTATTTTATCCTGTCGAAAATCCCTGAAAAACGTATTTCCGACGGGCAAAATATTTTTAGGGCATTAAAAATTACTAAAATCTTCACTGATATTATAGACATTTTCCTTTCCTCAATTTGCCCTTCGGATTGTCTGAAAATAATTTTTGAATAAAATTATATTTTCAGGGTTTTCGGGCCTTTTTTCTTAAAATTGGGAAATTCGCCTCAATCGTATATTGGGCAATAATTTTATTAATTACTATAAAATTCACTTTATTTTCCTGTACCTTGAACTCAATGGATTGAGGTCTCCTGGCACCTCAAATAATTATTTTCGGCCAATTTACCTTTGAAATTCTCTAAAAGAGATCTAGGCCGCATTTTGACAATCTGCCAAATCTTAGTTAATTAGTGAGTTATGCTCTATCTTTTGTGCATCTGTGAATTTTTCTGATATTTTGGTCAACAGTTGACTTTTTGACTTTGACTTTGTCAAATGACCAAAATGCCCTTACACTGTCTAACTTTTCGTAATTCCCATTTTGCCCTTGACTTTTTCACCCCTGGTCTTTTGTGTAATGACCTTTGGGTCCTTCCCAGGAGGTCACCCATCCTGACATTACTCCAAAGCGAGCAAGCTTAAATGCGGAGTTCTCATAAAATTTCTCCCGCTGAGCCAGGTCTGACTTTGGGTTATTCAGCCCATTGCATCATCTTTTTCCGTACTTTCTATCTGTGGGCTCAAAGTCAACTTTTGACTACTGGTTTGGCCCTTTCTATCCAATGACCATATTGCCCTTGGTCTTTATACTTAATGAAATTTATGTCCCTAGCTTACATTCTTAGTAATTTCAAAGCCTTGTGACTAAATTGACCAGGGTCTCTTTGGTCCATTGACATATGCTCTTTCTGCACTTTTCTTTCTCGGCCTTATCTTATCTCATATCTATCAGTTTGACCTCTATTTCAATTTACAGAAAATGGTGGATATTACACTAAGCATCTCCCTTCCTCTTGGAGATGAAGTTGGCGTGAGTTCGATGTTCCGAAAGGGGAGTATTAGTTTTCAATCTGTATTTATGTTATGGATTATATAGTTGCTGAGTTAGGACTTGTAATTTGTACATGAATGCTTGGTCTTGTCGAGCCAAACTTGGATTAATTGTGTATTAAACTTGCTTTGTGTTTAACGTGGTAGAGTGAAGTCTCATTTCTACCTATTCAATGAGATCTTTAGTTCTCTTCTATCTTCCTAGTTGTGCTTGATTTTAGAGGCAATATTGTATTGAGTTGAATTTTTCAATTTGCGACTTCCATACACACACTAAGTGTTTTTAAAGGGTTTCACGGAATGGAGTTCATTACATGGAATTTCCGACCCAACGAGTTGTTGGGGTTTTCATTACGAAACTTAGTGCGAAAACTATTACTTTCCCGAGTCTTTTGTAAACTATAATAGCCTAATTCATTTTTACACTTCAATTCTGCTTTTACTGTTTTCCTAAATCAAAAATACCAAAAAGAAATTTCATTTTGTAATTAGCTTTAGGTACATAGCAAATTTCGAATAAAAACGGTTTTCATTTACAAGAGAAACTTAATCACAAGCTAGGTAACTAGTGGTAGAAACAGCTCTGTAGAGAATGACCCTGGGGTTGCACCCTACAGTGCAATCATTGGAAATCACAAATCTTTTAATCCATTTCCATTACATTACAACGACAAAGTTTTATCATGTGTGCCAACTGGGTAGGATCAAGAAGGAACAAGAAGCAAAAGCACACACAAATCCAAGGTAAGGAGCTTTCTCATGCAAACCTATACATTTTCTTAATCCTTGGAACCTCCTCTACCTTTCTAATGGTTTAGATTTTTGGATTGAGCTCTCTTTTTGGTGGCTAAAACATAGGGTTCTTGAGAGTGGAAGTGAGAAAGAGAGGGATTTAGAGGAAATAATTGGTTGCAAAACACTCCTTGCATGATAAGGAGTTGATTGGTGTATGTTTTGTGATTGTTTGAGTTGCGTATGAAATTTGAGCATGGAGTTACTGTTCACACAGCACTGTTTGGTACTGTTCATGAAGGAAAATGAATGATTTATGATTTTAAATTATGGGAAAATGGTGTAGGAATGTGTTAATACATGTTTAAGATTATAGAAGTTGAAAAATCCCATTTTTCCCAATTTTTGGAAACATTTCGGTTTGCAGGGGAATTTGTAGAAGGAGTGGGATTTTGATGCTTCCAATGGCTTTAGAAGGAAAAATTGTGTAGGGTAAAAGTGAGAAAAGGATTTGGGAAGCACTTGAAATCATAAAAATAAGTTTTGAAGTTCTAAGGGTCTTGAAAAAGCAAGAGGGAGTTCTATTGCGTTTTTATAGTTCTCTTGCATTGTTGATGAATTGAAAATGATGAATATGTCATTGTATGGTGTTTAGGAAGTTGAGAACCCAAAGAGCTTGTTGGAAAATTTTATCAAGAAAGCTTAAAGGTTTAAGAAAAGCTAAAGAGACAAGGTAGCAAAACCCTCTAACCTTAGCTAAGTTGCTTTTGAAAATATGTTGAACTATGCATGACTTGTATTGAAATTTATGATGATAGAAGTGTGAATATGTGCTTTTGTATGCTATGGCCATATGCATTTAATTGTTACATGTTGCACTTTTATGGATTCACACTTATATTGAAAGTTGTCATGCTATTTTATAAAGTGTGTAAGAAAGTTTTGCTATTGGGATTTTCCAAAATCTCATTATCCCCCAACTAACCATGTTTGGTGCAAGCACAAGTAAGGGTAAGGCCAAAGTTAATGGTCATTGAAGATGGCATAATGTGATTTTTTTGCTTGTGGATTTTATGTGATATGGATGAAACTTTATATTTGCAAGTCATAGTAGTCATGTAATTATAAACCTCTACTTGGTAAGTAAGCAAGTATATATCAATGCATGCATGAACCTACATTAATGAGTTAAGTAAATTAATTATGCATTGAAGAGGTTTGGGTTTTTACAAAAAGAGGTTATAGCAAATTTTTAAGGAATGCCAAGTTTTCAAGTAAAGGCTTCCAAAAACCTCAATTCTACCCAGTTTTCAAGTGGCGATGAAAAATAGCAAACGAACTCTGAATGAGCTGAAACTTTACAGTTCAATAGTTGACTTATTTAGCTTTAAAATGAGTCTAAGATCACCGGATTTGGACATCTGTACAAAGAGTTATGGTGTTCCAAAGTTAAGTGATAAATCTAGAAAAATGAAAAGTTACCAATTGAACAGTAAATTTTTACGAAATAAACTATATCAATTGGGTAGGTTTTGGAGCCACAGTATTTGTCCCCTATAGATAACTTTATAAGCTTAAAATAGAAATTGTAATTACTCAATTTTGATTTTTCTAGAATTAGTTATGATTTTTCAAAGTTGGCCCAGAAATCTGGAAAATTGACCAAATGAATAGTAACTCATTTTTTTTTAATTTTCAATTTCACTTCTTTGATCAATTTAAGTTATCTAAGGCCTAAAAGTGGTTCATTAGTGATCTATTATGAAGCTTATAGGGGAAATAAGAAGTGTTACAATGAACACTTTCCTAGACATTTTCACTATTATTGTAATCCCCTTAACAAATACATTACATATAATATTCATGGTTAGTTATGTAATTCATAATTCCTTCTGATACCATTTATAATTTCAAACAAACTAGACATTTAAACATAATTACTTATTAACCCTCAAGGTTCAGGGCACAAAAGTTGTGGGTGAGACACTCAACCCACAAACCATTCACAAATCACAATATCGTTCCAACCCAGGGCATAAAACTTGCCCACAAGTCACCATTAAAAGCCACAAGAATCAACAATATTTAGGCCTTCCCTTAAACATGCAAGTCCATAAATATTACTCAAATAGATACGTAACAAGCTAGAGATACCAAAAGATAAATTGTTAACCATAGGTAGAATATCACGATATAACCATAAGGATAAAAACAAATCAGAGTATGCAAGCCCTAAAGTCTGACAATATACATTTCTCCTTAAGATGATCTAACTACTTAGCATACAGTGATAGCTATTATCAAACTATTGGCTCATTCCCTTCATGCCTCAAACCACTAAGTTCCTCTCTTGAAAAAAATATATCGATATGGTGAGACATAAAGTCCCAGTAACCAACAATCAATTCATAGAATAAACAATACGTGAGTATAAGTCAGTGAACTAGTGCTAATATACAATACTTGAACAAAATTAAGGTTTCCCATTCAATACAAGTAGAATACACAAGTGACCCTCCATCATACTCCTCCATATCACTCCATGACGTGGATCTGGCTTAATGCGCCAAGCAACTTGGCCATGGTCCAGTAGCAACATTAATCTAACTGGTCCCCTTTCGTTCTCCCTCCTGGGTCTAGAATCAAAGGGTGTCTGGCCTCCCACCTTGGTCTAGGCTGGCCTCCCACCTGAGTCTAGGCCGACTCCCCACTTGGATCTGAGTCACAATAAAACCAACCGCTATGATCAGTAGTGGGGCAACAGCGGATACAACAAAAGTCCTATCATCATAAGATCAACTCAACTACTTTAATACCACCTAATATTCTAATCCTCCACAGATGCATAAATTCACAATTTATTACAGATAAAGATAAATTATAGTTATCCATCATAAATATCTCTAAGCAACACATACTCTTTATATATATACAAAAAATACTTCCCACTTCAATAAAATTGAACATATAAATATAGAGTTAAGATTCAAAATATATATAAATAAGGTATTGAAAATACCTTACAATCCATGCAAGCATATAAAATGAATTAACCATGGTTACCTCAACTCCAAAATACTTGAAAGCTCAAGCCATAAAAGCACCAACCACACTCAAATCAATCCTTCATTAGACAATTGTTGACAAAACTCAGTCTTTATCCCAAATCCTAATATTAAATTTTCATCTGATCGAAATAATATTACTACCATTTGAATGAGAAAATTATTTAAAAAAACTTTTATGAAGGAAGTAAATCGAAAAGAAGTAGTTTTGATTACCTAATTGATCCCAGAATGAAACCCTGCACCTAAAGTTGTAGCCGACTAAGAGAGACAGGAGGAAAGAAACACTGACCTAATGGCATCTCTCTTATTTTTAAGTATATATATAAAAGACGTAGAGGCAGTTTCATAGAAGCTTCCTCTTTTCCTTTTTTTGTTTATTTAATATATATATAATAGTCCAACTCTCTCCTCCTTTCTTTTTTTCGTTTTTTATATATACAGGTATGAGAAGCAACATGCTAGAGCTCTCCTTTTTTTCCTTTTTTTAATCTATATATACTACCAAAGTATGTGTATATATATTTTTCTTTTTCGTTTATACAAGATTTTATAATCCTTTAGAATTTTGTTTTATATACCTCATATTTATATCAATTCTTTTCGACTCAATTGATTACTTAACAAAGAATACTTCATATAAGTATTATTTCCAAATACTGAATAAATCATTTAAATAAATAATTACTTCTCAATGATAATTAAATCCTCTAAATAAAAATTTAGGATGTTACAATTATCCTTAGCTTTCCTCAGTTTCTTTTTGCTAGGACTGGCCTCGCATCTATGGATGTAGATACCGCAATGTGTACAGAGTAAATGAAGCCCCTCATACTCTAGATAACGATCTTCACCATCTAGAAAGAATCCTGACATGAGTTATTTTCCCAAATCGACAGGCACACAAATTCTTGCTTAATGGCCCTTTAGATGGCAAAAGGTGTTCATATCCACTTTGAGGGACTTTCAGCATTCTCATCCAGACCACAACCTTATCAATGGTGGCTATCATTGGCCTGAAGTTCGCTTTCCACAATGTCATGGTGAGATAGTGGTAATAAATCATCGCGCTATAACTTTTTTTTTTTGTTACAAAGGCAAGCTATGATTGAAGAGATAAATTACACTAGTTATTGAGGGTTAGACCCTCTTATAGTAGACTGATCAAGTAGGAGATAGTCCCTACAATATAGTAGAGCATTTGGAAGAATACCGGTTTGCAAGCTCCCTGCATGGGCTTCTAGCGCTAGGATATTGGTGCACCTCAAAATTTCTTTCTTAATGTGGTATAAGTGTATGTTCCAGCTACCATAAAGCAAGTGATGAGTTACTTCAATCTCCTGGCGTAGGTGGTGATTATGCCCATTATCCCTTAGCAGAATGTTGATCATTTCTAATGAATTAGAGAACACTTGTATATCATTAAACTGCAAGGCTTGGCATAACTCCAACCCTATTTTGATTCCCAATATCTCTTTGACTGTGACTATAACCCTCCTTACTTAGCCTCATTAGCTTCATATTATATAATTAATGAACCACTTTTAGGCCTTAGATAGCTCAAATTGACCAAAGAAGTGAAATTGAGAATTTCAACCCGAGTTACTATTCATTTGGTCAATTTTTTCAGATTTCTAGCCCAACTTTGAAAATTCATAACTAATTCTTGAAAAATCGCAATTAAGTGGTTCTAATTTCTATATGAAGCTTATAAAATTCCCTACAGGGGAAAAATACTCATTTATCCAAAACCTTGTCCAATCAATACAGTTTATTATGTGAAGTTGCATTGTTCATATGGTCATTTTTCAATTTTCGAGTTTTTCCCTTAACTTTGGAAAACCATAACTTCCTGTACAAAAGTCTAATTCCTGCAAACTTCAGTTTGTTTTAAGCCTTACCATATGAACTATTTTTCCACCAAATTTCAGATCATTTGGATTTCATTTACTATTTTACTTCACAGTTCAAAGATTGGGATTTTTCAAGGGTTTTGGACCCTCTTCTCTTTAAAACTTTACCCTTTCTTTAAAATTTGAAAAACCCTTTTTGCCATGAGTAACTCATCTCACATGATCATGCATGCATTTACCCATATATCCACATCACCATGTAGAGATTTAGGGTTTTACATTAAATCCAAAGCTCATGAACATATACATAGAGCAATAACATAACTTGGGCAAGCAACATGCAAACATAATGCTTCCTTTACTCTTCATTCACTTTGCTTTTACCTTTGCTTGAGCTTGCACCTAGGAATGGTTAGTTGGGGAGAGTGAGATTTTTGGAAATCCCAATAGCAAAATACACTAACACAATTACAATTATGCATGACAAACCTTTATAAATAAATGTGAGATGGACATAGTATGGAATGCGCAAACTAAACAATGATATGCATATGGCCATAACATTCAAAAGCACATATTCAACTACTCATCATCACAACACTACAACAAAACTTTGGTTAGGAGTTTTGCTACTTTTGATTCTTAACTTGTTCTTGACTTTGTATGCTTTCTTTCTCTCCCTTCCAAGATTGTTCCTTGACAATTCACTTTCCTATACATAATATAATGTCATAACCATCAATAACAAGCTCATTCCAAGTCATGAAAACTATAAAAACTCAATAAGTTTCCTCTTGAAGTTTTACAAACCCTAGAACTTTAAAACTTGCTTAAATGATTTCCAATACTTCCAAAAACTTTTTCTCACTTCCACCCTACACAATTTTCATTCTAAAGCTAATGGAAGCATCAAAATCATGAAAATCACACTCCTCCTACAAGTTCTAGATCTAGTCGAAAAACAAAACCAAGGAGGACAAAGTGATTTTTCAAACTTTCTTCACATGTAATGACATATTCTTGATTCTAAATCACTTCTCATACATTATTTAGCTCAAAAACAACTCTTCCTTATCAAGTATAAAATTGGACAGAACCTCCCCTTAGGGTTTGAGATTCCAAAATTCCAAATACAACAACAAACTATACACCATTCAACTCCTTAGCTTGCATAGAGTTGTTTGGTACCAATTATTTGATTGAAATCCTTTTTTTCTCATTTCACTCTCAAGAACCTAACTTTCATCCACCAAAAGAGAGGTTTAATAAAAAAATCTAATCCATTAGAAGTGTAGAGGAGGTTGCAGGGATTAAGAATATGTATAAGATTGGGTGGTGGAACCTCTTACCTTTGAGTTTTGTGAAGCTTTTCTCTTCTTCCTTGAGCCAAAAATGGCGTCCTCTCTACTCTTCCAAGGCTGAAGATTTTGTGGTCCAAATAAAGAAGAAAGAGGAGAAAACTTGCTTTATTAATTAATCTCTTCACAAAATGGATGGAAGGTTGAGATTGTTTCTTGAAACTCAAGTCTTGGTCTAATGGCTCTATAATCCACCACCACAACCAACACTTAGCCTCTTCCCATTGGTTGCATTTATGGGCTATAAATGAGGTTAAAAAATCTTGTTAGAGACTTAGTTACTCTAACCAATCCAGTTTGTGATTCGGTTATTTGATCCGTTACAACTTTTACGGATAAAATAACTTTATTCCAATAAACTTTTCTACTTGATTGGAAACATTTTTATCTTTCTTTTAATCTCCAAATATAACTAATTCAAGTGCCAATATAATCACTTCGATAATATCCCTGGAAACCATCAAATTTCAACAGGGTTACTTTACACTAGCGAAACACCGTTAAATGGCCTACTGACGAGCAACTGGGTTTTCGGCCATTAAAAATTTCTAGAATTTTCACTGATATTCTAACTCTTTTCCTTTCCTCAATTTGCTTCCTGAAATGTCCATAATTAATTTTCAGAGAAAACCCAATTTTTCAGGTTTTTCCGGGTATTTTTCTTCTGATTCAAGAAATCGTCTTTCAAGTTTTATAAAGTACTAAGAATTTCATACTATTTTTCCTTGCCCTGATCTAAGATGTTTGAGGCCTCCTGATACTTCAAATGATTATTTTTAGTTTACTGATATTTAAACTTCTCTAGACAGAAATCTAGGCTGAATTTGAAAAATTCCATTTAGGTCCTTTTCAATTCATGAATGTAATAACAACTAATTGGGCCAAACAGTTTGTGACTCCTAGCCAAAGAGGATAGGCAAAGAAAATATCACAATTTTCTTTTCTTTTTTCAATTCATGAATGTAATAACAATAAATCCCATAACAAAAAAAAAATTGTACCATAAGTTCTATAATTTATAGTTGATGTAAAAAAATAGTTCCATAAGTTATATAATTTATAGCACATACCAGTATGTCTCCATTAGAAAGAGTGAAACATTTAGCAAAATTTATAGCCATTCCACCAGAAATGGCTCCATCAAACTTTCCTCTGTGAATAATTGTACTTATAAGAGGCATCTTACCGCAGCTGCTTTGTTTCCAACTGCTGTGATCTTTCGACTGTTTATATCAGCCGAGTAGGAAACTTTATCTGAAACATATCTTCTGAACCAAAGTTGCTCATCAAACTCATCAATCATAATAAAGAATGAGAATTCTCAAATTTTTGCAACAATGACTCAGTTTGTCTTTTGTGGTCCTCCATCCTAAGAAGAGATTCACAGTTTGTCTCTTGACTAATAGGACTCAGTTCCTCTTCTACCGACATTAAATTATTTACATATTCAACACTTTCATGCTCTCCTTCAGAGTTATGGCCCATGCCATTCATACTCATCGCCGCAGCAACTTTAAATGGAGTTATGATCTCAGTATCCTGGTTACACGCAGACAAGCATGCTAGGATATGAATTTGTTCACCTAAATTATAGGTATAACATAGGTCTAATCAACTTTTTCATGGGAACTGAGATACCAACCCATGCAAATGATATTCAAATTTGAAGAATTTCGGGCATACCTGACAAATCGAACATTGACTGTAGATACCCACGCGTTGTTTGGATCAGAAGAGTGGATCCAAATAAGATACACAGCAAAAACACTTGGAGAGAAGATGGAGAGAACTTTCGGTGAGAGTTTCACAGAGAGAGAGCAAGGAAAAATGTTTCGGTTAACTTCCTGTATTGTTATCCCACCTTTTAAGGGATAACTCCTTTTAATAATTCAAAAGTTAACTGCCCAATCTCTTTCCCTCTGAAAAAAACGTTTGCACCAAAATATTTGAATTTTGAATATTAGAATTACAAATTTAAAATTATATTATGGGAATTTCAATCTATTCCCACAGATGTGTTTATTTACACACATACCCCAACACATGGATTTGGGCCTAATCCATCAAGGGTGACCTATATTCCAACATCTCCCACTCACACTTGGTGGATTTGGAATCGTGAGCCTTGTCCTTCTCTCTTCTTTCTTTCATACTAGATGCTTTGCCTTGACCGCATGGGCATGACGTTTTTTTATGTTTGTACTAGAAATATCTTTTACAAGACCATCACAAGACATCTTTCTTCGTGTAGCTTGTATTTAGTATTATGCCTTATATGTCCTAGATTTAACCAAAAATACACTTTCACTTGACGAATCTAATCCCCTCTCAAGTTAACATAAGACTTAGATCATCTTTCTCATATGCATGATGTCCATACTTATGAAATCACAAAATTGATATCATATGGGACATGTCACAGACACCAACATAGTTGTGTATTTTTCAGGTAATCTTCCTTTAGCCCATATATCATTTTGATATACATCAACCGCTTTCCTAACATAGTTCCTTGTATCGCATCCATCATGATAATATGATATACGTTAAGGTAGTAGTCATTGAAGTATACCTCCATGATAATGTCAAAGTCAAAGGACATAATTAGAAATATTAATTTCTTTGGACTCATACAATAATGAAGCAGGGATCCATTCACTTGCTTCCCTTTTGCTGTTCTATAACACATGTGATATGAATCACATGTTACGGTGTTTCTCTTATACTATAAGAGCTTACGTCGTTTTTATACTTATTTTCAACATCGTACAGACTTTTAGTCTAGATGTCCCCAACATCTAAACCCAAATTCTTCTTCCTCTCATATCTTATGTGACATCAGTATTGAAGAATTTGTTGTCTGGTAACAAGCATCATGGGGCGGTCCCCATGATTCGATCCATGTTTTATACGTATATACATTAGATCTTATCTCGACATGCTATACTATTATGAGCAGACATAACTTGTATTTCTTCTCTCCCATATCAGCATTCCTGCTGCCTTATTGGTGAATACAAGTGTCTCATCTTTGCATACTCCTTCTGAGTATCAAAGGTGGTAGCTCATGTGAGAGAGCCTACCTCACCTGCCTGTACGACATACTAGACATTGTTTATTTGTACACAGACACATGAATTAATGATAAGAAATTGAATACTTTAATCATAAATTCAATACATAGTGTTTGTAATTTTACATTTTGCGCATACCAATGGCCCTTACATGCTTCTCAAACATTTCTTTGGCTATTGGTTTAGTCAGGGGATTTGCGACCATACTCTTGGTCGAAATATGTTGTACATGAATTATTTTCTGTGCTACATAATCTCTCACAAAGTTATACTTGATATCAATGTGTTTTGTTTTGCTATGATATTTATGGTCTTTTGTGTAGGCTATGGCTGCATTATTGTCACAATATATTAACACAAGATTTGTACTCTAATTTTCAAATCCAAGGTGTTCAATAAATCTTTTCAGCCATATACACTAGTAAAAAATTATCATATACATATGGATTTAAAATCCGCAAGAAAAATACCTATGGATTTGAAATCCGAAGGAAAATCTAAATTTTTTTAAAAAAATTAAAAAAAATTACATGCAAATTTTAAATCAGTAGGTAAAATTACTTGCGTATTTTAAATCCGCAAAAAAAATTAAAAAAATCACATGTGGATTTTAAATCCACAGGTAAAACTAAATTTTAAAAAATTGAAAAAACACAGGTAAAACTAAAATTTAAAAAAAATAAAAAAATAATTTAAAATGCACAAGAAAAACTAAATTTTTAAAAATTGAAAAAAAATTACGTACGAATTTTTTTCCGCAGATAATTTAATTACGGATTTTGAGATCCACATGTAATTTTACCTACCAATTTTTAAAATCCGCATGTATTTGAAAGCCTCATTTCCCAAATTTTTACGTCCTCTCCCGCTCAGAGACTCAAATTTCAAATTCTTCACTATTGTTGTCACAGTCCTCTTCCCCTCAGAGTCGCAGCTCTATCGATCCTCGCCCGTCGCCTCATGGACTCTCGCTTCGCATCTGCTTTCGTGACCACCCTCGGCCTCATCGACGCTCGTTGACTCTCGCTCCACCTTTGGTAGGTCGTGTATGACAGGTATTGCATAACTAGATCTGGATCTTCCAACACTCACACGCTATCGCCTGAAAATCAAGATGCCTTCTCAAAAAAGACGCTTTCCAAAAAATTGCTCATTTCCAAAAGATTGCATCTTCTAGTTCTTTTTCCCTTGTTCGTGCTCTGAATTCGTCTTCTTTTGAGAAGTCGGGGGTTTCTAGGGACGGGTCTTGCTCTGCATCGAGGTCTGGGCTTGTGGTAGTGAAATTGCCACCTTGCCGATTCTTATTACCGTTATGTGCGTATTTGTAGCTCATTTGAATTCTCACTGCTTTTATTTGGGGTTCTCTGGGATGGCCAAATTCGACGTTGCGTTTAAGCCTTTGGTTCCTCTGTGATATGGGTTTTATATGTTGGACATTTTACTGGATGATGATGGCGTTTGGGATTGTTTTTTGAAGTCTTTACTTTCATTATACTTGCTTGTGATGCTACTTGTTCTAGTTTTCTTGCAAGTTAGTATTTCTGCTGTTGCACCACTTGCTAGAAGGGCATCTTGAGATTGATGTGATTTACGTGTTGAATGTCAGGGGATTGTTTCAATTCCTCTTTGTTAATTAAATCCGTCAAGCTAGAGCCCTTTCCATTTTTCTGTTTCATCAATCCTTTCCATTTTTCTGTTTCACCAATCCTTTAAGCAAAAGCAGATGTTGAACCCTGAATTATAATGATTTTCATATCAATGATTAATGAAGGCATGAAAGAATTATTGAAGGAATTGTCACATGTTTCTCTTCTGTCATTGCAGATTTGTTCGCATTTTTGTATATTCTCAATTTGGCAATCATTCTCCTGATATATGTGAAGACTGATGTGGTAAGGAAGTCTATCTGAGGACATATTTGTGCTATTTTGTTTTCTTAAGATGTGGCTATATTTAGGAGACGTGATTAATTGTGTTTAGCAAGTAAAATCTTTAACCTGTTGTTCTTGTTTTCAGAAGTAAAATCTATATTTAGGAGACGTGATTAATTTTGTTTTCTTAACTTGGAAGCTAACACTAATTTCCAGAAGTCTTTAGCAATTTTATTAGTTCTGAACAGATGACCATATTCATATGGCTAAGCTTGTATTGTTTTAGAATGACATTATCTATCTTTCCTGTTTTAGCAACTGCTTTTGAGGTCAATACCATCTTGCTTCGAATTGAAGTGCAAAGCATATAGCTTACTTAGCCAGTGCTACCACCTTGTTGGAGCTATTTTGCCTCAACAGCAGATATTACAAAAGGGCCTAGAACTTACTGCATCTGCTGGATATGAGTATGGATGCCTTTGCTTGTTATTTTACAAGTGGTTGGATTTGCTATTTTAAAAAAATGTAGAAGATTTTTTTAGTTATAATTCTAGAAACATAATTGTCACTGCAACAAAGCAAGATCTCTTGTACCCTTTGTGTTGAAACTTGAAAGTCAGCCACAAAGTGTTAGTTATAAAATGTTGAATATTTTTGGCAATTTCTAGTCTCAAGTGTGTTTCTTTAAATATTGTCTTGTATATATTTTTTGCAATATCTGATGTGCTGAATCATGTTCACTGTTATTGTATTAAGAACGCAGGTAAGAATCCAAAAAATGCAGCAGTCATGTTGCAGATGTAATCAACAAAAATGGTAAGAGCAAACAGCTTCCAAAGCAGAAAAAGAAGCTGGAAGATACACAAATGAAGGTAAGAGTACAAGTATACAACATTAACATTAACATCAACATCCCAGAATAATCTTTAGGCAATGCTTGGTACATGGAAAAGAGTTTTCTACAAAGGAAGTGGAAAAGGAAACATCAAATCTGCATTGATGCTAAGCATTTCCCTTTGCTAACTCGTTCAAGAATTTAGTTGCAGCTTGAATGCGGCAGCCAAAGAACTTGGCATTGCAGCTTGCACACAGAATAAGACATGGAAGCTATATGGTTGAGAAAGCAAGAGACTGTTATTATAAGAGAATGCATGAAGCAGTACTCTTTCTCAAAAAGAAATATGGTGATACCAAGAAAGAGATGTTGATGCTACTTAAGTGGGGCAACTATTGTTTTCTTTTGTATCAAATTTTGCTTAATGCTATTTATGTTGCCTCTATGCTTGTTTAAAGTATGCTTTGATGTGCAAATATAGGGGTAGTTTTTAAATTCATTTAGTGAATTTTACGGAGATTTGATATGCTTTGTTAAATTAGTTTGAGTGGAAGGATGACCTTTATATGTATATTTTAGTCCAATAAATTTTTAATGAAATATATGTTTTTGGTCATGATATTGATTCATTCAATTTTGTTTGATGGCAAAAAAATTTCTATAGCCATTTTTTAGATTTTCTAATGCAAAAAAATACCCATATTTGTTTTGAAAAACGCTTTTTAATTTTTTATGGATTTACCTACGAATTTTACTTGTGGATTTCTAATCCGCAGGAAAAAAAATTTCCATAAACCTTATAACTGTAGATTAAAATCTGCAGGAATATAGCTTTTTTTTTATAGTGATAGCCTCTTGCACTACCGCAGTGCAAGTCACAAACTCAGCTTCCATTAAATGCAGGGTTATGCATGTCTGCTTCTTGCTACTTCAACTTATGGCGCCATTATTTAGCAAGAAGGTATAACTTAAAGTTGACCTTCGTTCAACTTCGTCTCCGCCTACATCAACATCAGAGTATCCTTGATAAGTTGCAGCTCGCTTCTTTGATAAGTCAGTGCATAATTTGTTGTGCCCTTTAAGTATTGCAGTATCCTTTTCACAGCTTTCCAATATTGTTCGCGAGAATTTGACTGGAATCTACTCACCAATCCAACTGTGAAGCAAATATCTGGTCTTGTACACATCTTTGCATACATTAGATTTTCAACGACACTAGTATAAAGAACTCTTTCCATTCTTTTCTTAGATGATTCAGTTTTGGGACACATTTCAAGATTCATGCTAACCCCAATAGCTACCGGGGTGTCTAAGGGATTGCAGTCACTAATGTTGAATTGCTCGAGAATTTTCTTAATGTAATTCTTTTGTAAAAGAGATAGAATTCTCTTTGAGCGATCCCTTTGGATTTTAACTCTAAGTATGTATTCTGCTTCTCCCATGTATTTCATCTCAAAATTTGATGACAACCATTCTTTAACAGCTAAGATCGAATTTAGGCTATTTCCGGCTAATAGTATATCGTCTACATATAGTGATAACATCACAAAGTTATCATCGAACCGCTTAATGTAGATTTAGTGGTCTTCTTTAATCATTTCAAAATTATATGAGGTTATTGCCTTGTGAAACTTCAAGTACCACTGCCTGAATGATTGCTTCAGTCCATAAATGGACCTTTTAAGCTTACAAACTTTGCTTTCTGAATATTTCTTTACGAAACCTAATGGTTGTTCCATACAGATTTTGTCATCCAAGTCTCCATTTGGAAACACAGTTTTCATATCCATTTGATGTGACTCCAAATCTAAACTATCTACTATTGCCAGAATCAGTCTTATGGAATTAAAGCGTACAACAGGTGAAAAGGTACCCTCGTAATTGTTACCTTCATGTTGTGTATACCCCTTCGCTACCAGACTTACCTTGTACTTGTCAATTGATTCATCCACTTTTCTTTTTATTTGAGAACACATTTGTTCCTAATGGCCTTTCGACCTCTTGGTAGATCAACAAGTTCCCAGACTTGATTCTTTTTCATTGAATCAATCTCTTCTTCCATTACTTTCTTTCATCATCTTTGGCAGGGCATAACAAGGCTTCTTATATATAATGTGGCTCATCATCTTCATCTGGAGTGACCATGAGTGCTTCCCCCTCTATTGGGAAGCGCTTCTTGGGTACATTTCCCCTGTCACTCCTTCTTGTAGAAACCTCTTGTCTATTTCATTTCTCTTGTCTTAGCCTTTGTAAAGGCCTTTCTGAGCCATCTGATCTCCCACTCAGGTCGATATATTGAGACAATTGGGGATCATTAGATCGATCTATACTACCTTATTCTTGTGTCTAATAAAGAGATACTGTTCAATTTATCTCTCCTCTGCCAGGAAATTCACTTTCAAAAAATACGGCATCCCTTAATTCAATTTCAGTTACTGTTCCATCTTCGTTTTCACCAATGAAAACATATCCGTTGGATTCTTTTGAGTATCTTATAAAGATACATTTCTTTCCTCTGGGACCCAACTTCCAATACTTGTAGGAATCGTTATAAATGTATGCAACCGACCCCAGGGTTTTAAGATACTCAGATATGGCTTGTGTTTCGTCCATAACTCATAGGGTGTAGAAGTAACTACTTTTGGGGGTACACGGTTAAGTATGAAGGCCGCTGTTAATAAACCATTACCCCAATACGAAATTGGTAGGTTTGCTTGAGCCATCATTGACCTAACCATACTATAAGAGTTCTATTTCTTCTTTCAGACACTCCATTTTGTTGCGAAGTGCCAGGGATAGTTAGTTGCCTAATTTGTTGCTAAATTGTCAGCAACTTTGCCATGAAAGTTCACATCAAACCCATAATTCAAAAGACATAGTACAGAAACTAAATTCTGTCGGATGTCCGGTGTATGAAGTACATCATGTAAGACTAAGGTCTTTCCACCACGCAGTGCTAGTCTGTAGGTGCTTATTCCTTTGACCTCGATCTTTACGTTATTGCCTACATAAAACCATTTATATTGATGCGGCAATTGACGGTAATCCACGAAGGACTCTCAATCCTTCGTTACATGGTTTGTTGAGCCTGAGTTTAAAATCCAAGAAGATATAGGTTCAGTCGTAAAAGAAGTACTTGAAACATAAGAAATGTGTGAATTCACATAATTCACTAGTACCTTTTCTCGGTTTTTTCGCTCAGGGCAGTCCCTTGCAAAGTAACCTATCTTCTGACAAGCATAGCATTTGACCTTATTTAGGTCAACTTTCTTCTTACCGCCTTTATTTCCCTTCTTCTTAAATTGCTTTCTGCCCCTTTTAAATTTTGAGGTGTCCTTCCTGCTTTTCCCACAAAATTTATTACCCTTCTTGAAATTGGGCTTGGCATTGGAAGGGCCTGCATTCTCGGTATAGTAGGCATGCCCAGAAGTTTTGTCTGCCTCTAGGCGTTCATCCTCAAGCTCAAGGTACTTCACAACATCATCAAAAGTGATGATGTTATCGTTATGTGTTATGTTTACTTTCATATGTTCCCAACTATGAGGAGTGATCTAAATACAGCCTGCACTTGCTGTTCATCAGTCAGTATATGTCCAGCTTCCTGGAGCTCTCTAATCATGTTTGACATGTCTCGGAGATGCTACTTCATGGGTGTATTACCTCGAAGCTTATGTGTGTCAAACTTGATCGTCAGCCTCCAAAGTTTGGTAGTTGACGTTCCACCAAACCTGTCTCTAAGAGCTTCCCACATGGCATGTGCAGTTGGATGTTTTTCATACTGACACATTAGGTCATTTTCCATTGTGCTCAGCAGGGTAAGTCTTACAATATTGTTTTCCTTTTTTCAAGTCTGGTACAAATCCAGGTTCCTTTTATGTTGGGCTGTAGTCCTAACTTCAGGTTCCACCAAAATAGTGCTCAATGGCTCAAGGGCCTCCTGTTCCTCCAATATATACTGCACATTGCGGTGCTAGATATCTCAGTTGTCACCATTCAGCTCTCCATCATGCTCTTCAGTTGCAGTATATGGTGTATATGGATCTTCACATATAAAAGATTACAAAGTTGCTTCAGTTGTTGATCTACTATACATATCTGTCTGTGATTCGGGGATAGGGGGAATATTTCCCGTTCTACATTTACATTTGCAGAAGATCGCATCAAAAAATTCATTGTGCCAGTAAAAATACATGCAAAATCTATTTGAGAAGTCCCAACAGTGTGAATGAGATAGAATAAAATAATGTGCAATGGTGATGTGACTCAGCATTGTTGATGCCTTGTTTTGATGATAACAGAGTTATAATTCAAAGCTTATATGGCAGGATTTGAAAATGGCTTTGAAATTTTGAAAATTGTTTTTATAGTTCAAAAACTCGAGTTAGATGTTTTGAAAACTCAAGTTCTGTGCTTTTAATTTGAAAACTTTCAGCAAGAACTCGAGTTCACACAAAGAAGTTTTGATGACTCGAGTTTCACCATTTTAGAACTCTAGTTTCATGCCTAAAATCTTGTTTCTAGGAACTTCATGTGATAGAACTTGAGTTTCAGGATTGAAGAACTTGAGTTTTCCAAAACCTTCAGAGCAAACTCGAGTTTCCAGCTTCAAGTTGTGACAACTCGAGTTCCAGGACCACAGAACTCGAGTTTCGAGCCTTTGAATCAATGTGAAAGACTCTGCTACACTAGAACTCGAGTTCCAGAGTTTTACAACTCGAGTTCCAAAACTGTTTTACAAAACTTGAATTGAAAACTGGAAGTTTTGGCATTAGAGTTTTAACAACTCGAGTTCCATGTTTTACAAAACTCAAATTTCACAACATGATTTCATAACTTGCATTATGAACTCGAGTTTACCAAATGAGAGTTCTAAAACTACATTATGAAACTTCCAATATAAACTCGAGTTTCCAAATTAAAGTTTTCTAAACTCGAGTCTTGAATTGAGAAAACCTGAAGTTTCATTACACAACATTTTATATTGCTCAGAATTCATTAAACAGAACTCGAGTTATGAGAATTCTTGAACTCGAGTCCTACCTTTATCTAACAGCAGCGTCTGACACTAAACTTCACTTTTTACCAGATCTTTCCTTATTAATGTCAAAGTTTTAAAACCTTACCTGTAATATCCATAATTTCCTGCTAACTGAATTAAATGCTAATCCGATGATTAAGATGATGAATTAGAGACGAGAGGTAGATAGCTCATAAAGAAAGAAAGGTTAAGGGCCGGAAGTTGTAAAGTTAGATCTGGCCTAGTGCATGGAAGTCCGTAGAAATTCCAAAGTTAAGTGTACTTGCCTTAGAGTAATGCGAGGATGGGTAACTTATAGAAAGGGACCCATATGTCATTTAATAAAAGACCAAGGGCATAAAAGTCTTATAGTGTTAAAAGTAAGGGCAAAATGGTAATTATGAGAAAGTGGAAGTGCATTTTGGTCATTTGACAAAGTCAAAAGTCAACTGTTGACCAAAATTTTCAGATGCCCAATAGACAGAGCCCGACTCACTGATCACAACCACGAAACACAGAATTTTCAAATTCGAACTAGATTTTTATTTATATAATTTTGAAGGGTGAAAAAGGGAAAAATAATTATTTAAGGTATCAAGAGCCCTCCAAAAATTTAGGAAAAAATATGGAAAATTCTAGTGAATTTTATAGAATTTAATAAAATTATTATCCAGTGTACGATAAAGGCGATTTTCCCGAAAATTGGGAAAAGACCCGAAAATCCCCGAAATATAATTATTTCAAAAATTAATTTTGGACAATCTAGAGGGCATTTTTTGAAAAAGGAAAATGGCTAGAGAATCAGTGGAAAATGTAGTATTTTTCAAGGCCTTAAAAGAATTTTGCTCTCCGATTGTACGTTTTCAGGGATTTTGGACAGGATAAATTAATCCTGTAAAATTTGAGAAAAGTAAGGAGTATTTTGGGGATAATAATTTTGTTACATTCAAGATGAAAATATGGAGATTAAATGAGGAAGAAAATATCTCCAGAAAAGTAGAAAAAGATTTACCGGAATAAAGTTAAGTTTACCGGTAAAAAG
>JANTPZ010029680.1:0-22466 GCA_025593235.1 Vachellia pachyceras
TCATTATATGTAGATGATATACTTTTGGCCGGAAATAGCCTAACTTCGATTTTAGCCGTTAAAGAATGGCTGTCATCGAACTTTGAGATGAAAGACATAGGAGAAGCAGAGTACATACTTGGAGTTAAAATCCAAAAGGATCGCTCAAAAAGAATTCTATCTCTTTCACAGGAGAATTACATTAAGAAGATTCTCAAGCGATTCAACATGAGTGATTGCAATCCCTTAGACACCCCGGTAGCTACTGGAGTTAGCCTAAATCTTGATATGTGTCCCAAGACTGAGTCAGCCAAGAAAAGGATGGAAAGAGTTCCTTATGCTAGTGCCGTTGGAAGTCTAATGTATGCAATGATGTATACAAGGCCAGATATTTGCTTCGCAGTTGGATTGGTAAGTAGATTCCAGTCAGATCCTGGTAAACAGCACTGGAAAGCTGTGAAAAGGATACGGTGATACTTAAAGGGCACATCAGATTATACATTGACTTATCAAGGAAGCGATTTGCGACTCGTTGGATACTTCGATGCTGATGTAGGCGGAGATGAAGTTGAACGAAGATCAACTTCAGGTTACACCTTCTTGCTGAATAATGGCGCCATAAGTTGGAGCAGCAAGAAGCAAACGTGCATAGCCCTGCATTCCATGGAAGCTGAGTTTGTGGCTTGCACTGCGGCAGTGCAGGAGGCTATATTGCTGAAAAGATTCATTGAACGCCTTGGATTTGGGAATGAAAGTACAAATCCTGTGTCAATATATTGTGATAACACTGCAGCCATAGCCTACACGAAGGACCCAAAATATTATAGCAAGACAAAGCATATTGATATTAAATATAACTTTGTGAGAGATTATATAGCACAGAAAGTGATTAATGTACAACATATTTTGACTAAAAGTATGGTCACAGATCCCCTGACCAAGCCAATAGCCAGTAAGGGCTATCGGTATGCGTAAAATGTAAATTTACAGACACTATATACTGAATTCATGATTAATGTATTCAATTATTATCATTGATTTATGTGTCTATGTACAAGTATACAATGTCTAGTATGTTGTACAGGCAGGTGAGGTAGACTCTCTCACACGAGCTACCGCCTTTGATACTCAGGAGGAGTATGCAAAGACGAAACACTTGTATTCACCAGTAAGGCAGCAGGAATGCTAATATGATAGAGAAGAAATACAAATTTTGTCACCTCGACAATAGTGTAGCATGTCGAGATGAGATCCAACGTATGTATGTATAAAACATAGATCTACCCGCTCCCGTGATGCCTGTTACCAGACAACAAATTCTTCAATACTGACGCCATATGAGAGGAGGAGGAATTTGGGTTTAGATGTTGGGAACATCTAGACTGAAAGTCTGTACAGTGTTGATAATAAGTATTAAAACGACGTACGCTCTAATAGTATAAGAGAAACATCGTAGCATATGATTCATACCACATATGTTATAGAACCACAAATGGGAAGCAAGTGAATGTTTCCCTGCTTCGTTGCTGTGTGAGTCCCAAGAAATTAATATTTCTATTTATGTCCTTTGACTTTGACGGTATCATGGAGGTATATTTCAATGACTGCTACCTTAACATACATCCCACTATCATGATGGATGCGATACAAGGTACTATGTTAGGAAAGCGGTTGATATATATCAAAATGATATATGGGAGAAAGGAAGATTACCTGAAAAATGCGCAATCATGCTGGTGTCTGTGGCATGTCCCTTATGATATCAACTTTGTGATTTCATAAGTGTGGACACCACGCAAACGAGAAAGATGATCTAAGTCTTATGTTGACTTGAGAGGGATTAGATTCGTCAAGTGAAAGTGTATTTTTGGTTAAATCTAGGATATATGAGGCATAATAACCGAATTCAAGCTACACAAAGAAAGATTGTCTTGTGCTGATCCTGTGAAAGGGATTTCTAGTACAGACATCTAAAAAGACGTCATGCCCATGCGGTCACGGCAAAGCACCCAGTATGAAAGGGAGAAGAGAGAAGGATGAGGTCCACGTTCCCTAATGCACCAAGTGTGAGTGGGAGATGTTGGAAAATGGGCCACCCTTGATGGATTAGGCCTAAAATCCATGTGGTAGGTCAAATGTAAAAATATAGATTTATGTGGGAACAAAGTTGTAATATTCCCAATTAAGTGAATTTGAAAATTAAAAATGAAATTTTGAGTGGGAACGGTTAAGGGAAGGATTTGTGCGGGAACAGTTTTCCCATTCCTCTATTTGAGGAACCAACCCATAAGTGAATAAACCACTAGACATTAATTCTCCTCTCTCCCTCTTCCAAAACTCTCTCTTCACCCAGAGTGCCCTTTTGCTGTGTCTTGCATCTAAATCCGCTCTTGTGATTCGTATTCCGCGTGGGTATCTGCAGCATATGTTTGACTTGTCAGGTACACCCGAATCCTTTAGAAAAGAATGTTGCGAAAATGAATGATCCAGTTTTGGGTAATATGAATTTCTGGAAGAAATGGATGAAGGGTTTAGCTTGAACTTTTTTTTTTAACAGCCAAGACTTATTTTTCTTAGAAATCTTTCATCAAGAGCTAAAACAAAAATAGAACTTTGAATGACTATTTTTGGAGTTAAATTTAATTAATTGTGGATTTTTAAAGTTGAAAATCTCAGTCTATCAAAGTAAATGGTACATACCAAAGAAATTAAGTAAAGGTTTTAAAGTTTAGAGCTTTTAAAAGGTTTAGGTGAAAAAGAAAAAGAACTTTTAAAGGGTAATGCTTCGGTTATTAGTGGTTATTAAATGACTAAATAATTATAATCAGTGACTCTAAAGTAAGCTATGATATGCATCCCCAGAATTTAGTGTCACTTAAATAAATATATTTTAACTTCCATGTATGGTTAATGAAAATCATTGTATTTTCTTCTTATTATCTCCCAAGTATATAATTTTCAGCTTTGTAAGCTTATTCACTTCTATGAGAATATGTCCTGAAATATAGAAACAAAAAATAACATTTTTTTAGTGATGCTGGATAAAATATGCTACTATTTAAAGAAAATTGAGGAAGACGTTAATTTTTTTTTTCAGAATGCATTATTGTTGTCTATCGATATATTTTATTTGAGCAATGCTCAAAATAATTTACCCTTATTTTATTTAAGTTGATTTTTCTTCAAATTTCATAAAATAATGAATAACTATAATTATAAATGGCATATGATATATAACTATAATTTTTATAATTATTAACATTGAATAAGCATATTATAATGCATACTTAATAGCCAATGTATATGCGTGACGTACCATGTAAATAATAATGATATATATTACTACCTATAGTCTTTAATATAAAATTCAATTAACTAATTTAAAAAGGTAAAGTAGCAAATATAACCATGATATTTTATTAGGTGCACAATGACCTAATATTTTTTTGTGCAATTTTAATCATCATATTTTTAATTTGGTACAATTTCATTCCTCCCCTAACCTTTAGTCAATTATTTTAGGGAAAATTAGTATTTTACCTATAAACTTTTATAAAATCAAGCTAATAAAAAGTGAGTTTCCAAAGTCTCTAAACATTTTTTTTACAAGGATATCAAAAATCAAGTTTATTTATAATAATTTATCCCACCACATTTTCTTTTGTAGTTAGTTTAGGGTAAGAAGAATTACAATTTTCACTGTATCTGAATTTCATGGAAACAACCTCCATGGCTCAATTTTTCATGAAAATTTCATAAATTAAATTAATCTTTTAAAATTCATTATTCAGTCAAGAAATGCCACATCTTATTTTATAACTTGTTTGGGATCATGATTTTTTTCTACTGTCTAAGAAGTATATGGAAACAACCTTATAATTCAATTGATCGTGAAGATTTTATAAATTAACTTTATTTACAATAATTCATCTATTTAGAGCTAGAAAGATTGAGCTATATATGTTTACAATAATTCAAGTTTATTTGCAATAATTCATCAAGTTTATTGTAAATAAACTTGATTTCTAAAATCGTCATAAACCATGGTTTTATGACCCCAAACTTTCCCTAAAATAAGATATGACCTTTCTAATATGAAATTTATGAATTTTGAAAATTAATTTGATTTCAGGAATTCTCATGAAAAATTTAATTATAGAGGTTGTTTCCCTAAAATTATGATGCATTAAAAATTTTCATTCTTCTGACCCTAAACTAACCCTAAAAGTATAAGTAGCCTTCTTTTATCTTAAATGTATGAATTATTGTAAATAAACTTAATTTCTGGAATACTTATAACAATTGTTGAGGGGATTTAGAATCTCATTTTTATTAATTTGATTTCATAAAATAGTTTAATAGATTGAATTATAAGCATAGTTAAAAACTGAAATATTAATTTTCCCTAACAGAACTGACTAAAAGTTTGGGGAGAGATGAAATTACACCAAATTGAAAACATAAGGAACAAAATTGCACTGAAAAAAGATTATGGTGATGGTGGCTCTTGATAAATAATATATGTGTTATCTTTGCTACTTTATCAAGAAAGCTAAATAAATTAGTTTAAAATATTTAAATTAATTGCCAATATTAATTAGCCCATGACATTGTATTGCCTCCGGTCCTTAATATAAGAGATAATTACCTTTTTTTAAAGATATTAAAAAAATAAATTAACTAATCTATCTATTATTTTTTTCAAACTAATTTATCTAACTTATAAACAAATATATAATATTTTAAAATGTATGTTATAATTAAATTATTTATTTTACTTTTTTATCATCTTAAAAATCAATTGACTCTTATATTAATGATCGGATGTAATACTATAATGTAAGACACAATCAAGACACACAATTCAACAACAACAATAAAGATGATTACTTACTCCAAAGCTGCATATCCCACATACACAAATCTATCATCTAACCCATAGTCAGTTGAGTAAAACGCACTAGAAAGAGCTTCAAAGCGAACAAAACCATGGTAAGTTTGCACAATACTATCTTTATCTTCAAATAACACATTGAAACCTTCTACCCAGAATAAATCAAATAAATAATCAACACAAGGAGAAAATGAGAGCAATACACAAAAAGAGGGACAATAGAAAAACAGGGCGATGCATTCGCGAAGCAGTAATGAAGAGAGGAAGAGAAATATTAGAGGAAAGAGATGGAGGGAACATGAAAAGAAGAACGACCACACTGCAGATGAACGAAGAGAGGAATGAAGCAAGGGAACAATCGAGAGGGTGATAGGATTTGTTGGCCATATATTTTTTTAAAAGGGAGGGCAGTTTGGAAATATTGAAAATAGTCGTGGGTATACTAGTCAAAACATGGAAAAATATTATCTTTCTCCTCCAAATCTCCCAAATTTTTCAGGGGAGGATAATTTTATTAGCCAGGCAAGGGAAGGGAAGCAAAATCCCTCCTACGAAACAAACCTCAAAGAAAGGGTCAAAGAATTAAATTAAAGTGATATAATAGGTATAATACTCATTTTCTCCTTCAACTAACTCATCTATGATTTAAAGGAAAGGGAATGAACTGTTACTGTACTTGATCATAAATAAAATGGGGGAAATGAATGTTGAAGAAGACATATATGAAAGTTGAAATAGAATAAAATCTTATATATAGGCATACCTTGTAAGTTGTTAAGAGACAAAGAGAGCCACTCAAGTGAGGATATGTTAGAAATAGTTGGAGGTATAATTCCTGAAAGCTTGTTCGCAGAAAGGCATAAAATCTTGAGATGTGCAAGTCTTCCTATATCAAACGGAATAGATCCTTGGAGAGAATTTGAATTCAAATCTAACGTCTCCAACTTAGACAAATTGGATATACTTGGAGGAATGATACCTCCAAAGCTGTTATTTCCATGAACCAAGTGTTGAAGACTAAATAAACTTCCCATCCAAGTTGGGATTTCTCCACTTAATGCATTATAGCTCAAGTTCAGAATTTCTAACCTCTGCAGCTGAATCAACTTTTTTGGAAGCTTACCATAAAATTTTTTGTTCTTGAGGTCGAGTTTTACTAGGAAGGACAAATTGCCAATCTGTGAGGGTAAGTTTCTGATGAGACCCATCATAGCAAGACTCAGTACTGTGACTCTCTCATGCTTATAATCACATGTAACCTGTAACAGACTCGATAGGCCCAATATAGACAGAACGAAGCCCAACCCAAGAAAATGATAAGCAGATAGTGAGAAGAAGTCAGAGAGTGAAGAAGAAATCTTGGAAGCTGCGGGACTTGGAGGAGGACTAGCATAAAAGGACAGAAACTGTTAGGAAGCGGGAGGATAGGAAAAAGATTGGATTCTACTACTCTCCCTCTCCTCCCTCCCTCTCTCTCTTTCTCTTTCTTGTTTCTTGTGTGGCCTGCCACGCCTTTTTCTGTTATTCAGTATATTGGCAGACTTCTTGCAATATCCTGTAACGAAATTCTATGATTCTCAATATATGTGATAACGCAATTATACTAATCGTTAAGCTGCAAGAACGGGCTGTGACATTTGATGCTTTTATTGAGAGTCACGAACTCGACAAAATGGCTGAGAATATGAGACTCAAAGAAATGCAAACTGAAATGAAAAAGATGAATGAATTCATCGAGGGATCACGCGATCGATTCCAAAACGTAGATACACATTTAGATCAGATGGGGACGATGTTGCAGTCGGTAGTCCGGTCACTAGATCAAATCAACCAACGGTGTGAGCAAATGCAGATCACGAACACAGGGAGTTCATCCATGCCAAGCCCAGTGGCCGGAGTATATCATATGAACACCCCAGTGCCCCTCAGGACCGTGAAGCTCGATTTTCCCAGGTTCGATGGGAAAAACACATTAGATTGGCTTTTCAAGGCTGACCAATACTATAAATACTATGACATCCAGGATCCTCAGCGCTTGGTGATCGCGGCAGTGCATCTAGATGGGGAGGTACTACCATGGTTCCAAATGTTAAAGAAGGCCGGAAGAGTGCCACATTGGTATGTATTCGCAAAGGCTATGGAGATGCAGTTTAGACCCTCACAATTCGATTGTGCTTGCTCATGATTATTCAAACTGACCCAACAGTCGATTGGGGGAAATATACAAGAATACAACTAACAATTCCTGTCCTTAGCTAACAGGACCGAGGACATGACCGAGGCCGCATTGCTTGACTGCTACATTGGAGGGTTGTTACTAGAATTGAGACGTGATGTACTGGTACAGCATCCACTATCGGTGTTGAACGCCATGGAACTTACTCGTTTGTATACAGAAACATAACAAGCACCCACCAGATCATGGGTACCCGGATATTTTCCCAATAAGAATATCCTACAAGCATCTCCAAACACTGCGAGCAGTACGTCGATGGGTGGGGGAGCAGGGAAGGCACACATACCACCCTTTTTACCCAACCTCGGAGCAGGGAAGGCACACATGCCACCCTTATTACCCAACCCCAATACACTGGCCATACGACGATTAACACCGGCGGAGGCACAAATACGACGGGAGAAGGGGCTATGTTACACGTGTGATGCGAAGTTTTCGCCAGCACATAGGTGTCCCAACAGGCAACTTATGATGCTGGTTAACGAGGACGATGAGGAGGAATTGGTCACGACAGGAAGCGAAGCAGAGGTAGAGGCAACGCTACACCACTTGTCCATTTATGCATTATAAGGGACGCAGGGGCCTGCTACGATCCGTTTCCATGGAAGCATATACGGCACCCAGGTCCAAATATTGCTAGATGGGGGTAGTTCATACACCTTCATACATCCCAAGATAGTGCGTCACCTAAATCTACCATCGGAACCCACTTAAGAGCTTCGAGTACTCGGCGGCACAGGGCGAATTCTCACGAGTTCTAAGTTATTCATGGATATCCCAGTCCAGGTGAATGGGTATACAATTATACTAACATTATTTGTACTGCCTATTGCAGCAGTCGACGTCGTGATCGGTGCAGATTGGTTGGAGACAGTGGGGCCTCATGTAGCATATTACAGCACATCGACATTGAAACTGTATCAGGACAACCATTTCACGATATTGAAGGGATTCAGAGGGTTGCAAATAGAGTAAGCACAGCTCCACAATCTCACTAGAATCAACCAAAGTCAGGCAGCAGCCGAATATTTTATGGTGGATCATGTCACCCATGAAGGAACAGATGATTTGCACCACAATAATGGGGTTCCGGTAGAGCTAAGGGAGCTGCTGAAGTGATTTGAGCCCGTATTTGCCACACCACATGAATTACCTCTGAAGAAGGGACATGAACATCGTATAGAGCTTATACCGAACAAGGGGCCTGTGAAGGTTCATCCATATCGGTACCCTGTAAGCCAGAAAACAGAGATCGAGTGAATGGTGAGGGAATTGTTACAGGAGGGTCTCATACAACCAAGTTCGAGCCCATTCTCAGCCCCGGTATACTGGTCAAGAAAAAAGATGGCACATGGCGCTTTTACTTTGACTACTGGGCATTAAACACCATCACGGTTCGAGACGCATTCCTAATGCCTACTGTTGATGAGCTCCTCGACGAATTGCATGGTTCTGTCTTCTATTCCAAACTAAACTTGAGATCGGGATATCACCAAATACTGATAAGGGACTCTGATAAGGAGAAGACTGCATTTTGTATGCATCTGGGTTTATATGAGTGGCTTGTCATGCCATTCGGGCTCACGAACGCACCAGCTACATTCTAAGTACTCATGAACACCATCTTTCAACAATTTTTAAGGCTCTTTGTGTTGATTTTTTTTGATGATATACTCGTGTACAGCGACACCTGGGAGAATCACTTACAGAATCTTGAGATGGTATCAAAACTACTACAACAACATCGCTTGTTTGCCAAAGAGTCGAAGTGCTCCTTTGGTCAACGAAGAATAGATTACCTGGGCCACATTGTATCGGAGAAGGGAGTGGAAGTCTACCCTGTGAAGGTACAAACTGTCAAGGAGTGGCCCACACCGAGAAATGTGACACAGCTGAAAGGATTTTTAGGCTTGAGCAGCTACTACAAACGTTTTATTTGAAATTATGCACAAAGAGCTAGCGCCTTAACGTGTCTACTGGGCAAAGATGCATTTAATTGGTCAGATAAAGCACAACAAGCCTTCGAAGGTCTAAAAAATGCACTCACACAAGCCCCTTACTGCAACTACCTGATTTTACCAAGCCGTTTATCCTAGAAACAGACGCATCAAGGATCGGCATTAGAGCTGTTCTAAGTCAAGAGCATCACCCCATTGCTTTCTTCTCAAAAAAGCTAGCTCCAAGAGTGCAAGCAAAATCAGTTTACGCGAGGGAACTGTTTGCTATCACTGAGGCCGTGGCCAAATTCCGTCACTACCTCTTTGGTCACCTTTTCATCATTTGCATTGATCATTCTATTTTGAAACGCCTACTAGATCAGACAATACAGACATCGGAGCAAGAAGCTTTCCTACCTAAATTAATGGGCTATCGATTTTCTATTGAATATAAACCAGGCAAGCAGAACCAAGTAGTGGATGCCTTATCACGCATGACCTGCATGGCTTTATCAGCATTCTCTGACCCTCTTATGGACTTCATTTATCAGAGGGTATCGACCTCACCTACCATCGCCAAGGTGAAAGAACAGCTACAACAAGACCCTGTTTCCTTCCCTCACTACAGAGTCGTCCAGGACCACTTGTATTGGAAAGACCGATTAGTCATACCTGTTGACCAACCTGACCTCATTAACAAAATTCTCGAAGAGTTCCATTCTTCTAAGGTTGGAGGGCATTCATGGTTCATGCGTACGTTCCATCATATAGCTCGCTTGTTTTTCTGGCAAAAAATGAGGCATGGTGTCAAAACCTTTATTTGCACGTGCATTATTTGTCAACAGGCCAAGGTTGCTCAGCTCCTACCTGCGGGATTACTACAACTGCTTCTAATTCCCATTCGGATTTGGGAGGATATAGCTATGGACTTTATAGTTGGCTTACCTACAGTACGTGGAATGGCAGTCATGGTGGTGATTGATCATTTGTCTAAATATGACCACTTTATCCCATTACCACCCAATTTCTCTAGCTCCACCGTCACCGAGGCTTTCATACAACATGTGGTACATTTGCATGGAGTCCCTCACACAGTGGTTACGGACCGAGATCGAGTATTCACGAGCGCTTTCTAGAAACATCTCATGAAACTACAGGGTACGAAACTGAACTTTACGTCGGCATACCATCCTCAATCCGACGGTCATTTCGAAGCTCTAAACAAGTGCCTCGAAATGTTTCTACGATGCTTTGCCCACGATTATCCTCGCAAATGGCTTGCTCACCTTCCTTGGGCTGAATTCTGGTACAATTCCTCTTTTCATCACTTTACTAGCATGACTCCCTTCAAAGTCGTGTACAGCTGTGAGCCCCCTCCTCTTCTACACCACTCATCGGTTGAAGATACACCCGTGGACATTCATAAACAATTGGAATATGTCGGCTGGAATGAAGAAATATGTCGGCTGGAAGCGCACGGAGATCTCCTTTCAAGAGGGTGACTGGGTTCTGGTTAAACTTTAGCCTTACCGACAACACAGCGTGCAACTACGTCGCTACCAAAAATTAGCTCTCGTATACTTTGGTCCCTTCCAGGTTACCGAGAAGATTGGACAAGTAACTTATCGCCTTGCGTTGCCTTCACACGCACGAATACACCCTGTTTTTCACGTCTCACTGCTGAAGAAGTTTTTTGGAACCGAGCCCACGAGTTCCTACCTACCACTACCGTTGTCGTCCCTTCCTGAGGGTCCTCTCAGCAACCCAACGGTGATATTGCACTAGCGAATGATACGGCGAGGCAACGGGACCGTAGAGCAAGTGCTAGTTCAGTGGGACGGTAACCTGACGCCAACTTGGGAAGACAAAAATAGTCTCTGTGCTCTGCACCCCAATATGGACCTTGAGGACAAGGTTGCATTCGACAAGGGGGTATTGTAACAGACTCGATAGGCCCAATATAAACAGAATGAAACCCATCCCAAGAAAATGAGAAGCAGACGGTGAGAAGAAGTCAGAGAGTGAATAAGAAATCGTGGAAGCTGCGAGACTTGGAGGAGGACTAGCATAAAAGGACATAAACTGTTAGGAAGTGGGAGGATAGGAAAAAGATTGGATTCTACTACTCTCCCTCTCCCTCCCTCCCTCCCTCCCTCTCTGTCTCTTTCTCTTTCTCTTTCTTGTTTCTTGTGCGGCCTGCACGCCTCTTTCTGTTATTCAGTGTATTGGCAGACTTCTTGCAAGATCCTGTAACGACATTATGTGATTCTCAATATATGTGATAACGTAATTATATTGATCTTTAAGCTGCAAGAACGGGCTGTGACATAACCCCAGACCAATTGCAAAATGAAGATGAATTGGACCAGTTTTCCAAGTGATTGTAAGGATCCATAACAGAGAATTTGAAGGCAATAAGTGCCAATTATCGGAGTAAGTAAAATTGGAGTCACAAAAGCCTGGGCAAGCCATGAAGAACATGGAGAAACATAAATGAAAGATAAGGTTTCCCATGTTGGTAGGCATATTTTACATTCAAGACTGAGGAGGAGACTAATTAATGCTTCAATGTAATTGGTATTGAACCCAAAACTTAATATAAGAAATAAGAAGACAACTTGATTAGAAAAACCAGGAAGGCATTGTTGTGAGCGTCGCATATATCCATCGTGGAAATTTTTGTGTCCACCTTAACAAAACCCTTGATCTATTACTCGATTAAAAATGACTGATTGATTATAAAAGGGATGATGGGGATCTACAATAACACTATCGAAAAGGGATTTCACTGTTTGTTTTAAAAAACGATGGATTTTCCCGCAACAAGCATAGAATATTCAAATCCCTACAAGGGATATTGATCATGTTGTAGTTAGTTTGTCTGTCAATAGAATAAAAAGGTTGAACATTTAGTAAATTTCTTGAACATTTAAAGAGAAATTTACATGTTACAGTTGAACATTTACAAGGGCTACTGTTAGTAAATTTCTTGAACATTTAAAGAGAAAGAGATGGAACAAAAAGGTTGAAATATAATCCCTTAAGATGTTAATCTTCAGGGAGTTGAAACCTGTAACTCTGCTGCAATACATGTTTTTCATAAAGTTTCTTCTCAAATATGCTTTGGAAATAAATCTCGAAAAATGTGTTTTTCCAAGAAATTCCAAACAAGGTGCATATATCTTGGGGTGCTTGATGAGTTGGTGGTGGTGACCTAAGAACACACACACACAATATCTTCGTGGTGACATCAGCGAGAAAGACTGGGATCCGATATGCTGGCTTTTTATAGTGTCACAATTCCTATGCTGTCACTGTGTATTGATGTCATTATAATACATTTCGAAGTTTTATTATTAATTAATTAATTAGGTGGTTGTAGTTATCTGGTCCTTTTCATTGAAGAGTTCAACAAAATGGAATTCAAAATTTGAAATACTCAGTGGTCAAGTTTCAACTTGGATGGGAAACTTCCTCACACTTTCACGTTTAAATCCTCCAATTGGGTGCATCTTATTAGAAACCTTGGATTTCAGACACAATTCAATTTAATTTGAAACGTTGTTATTACAATTAAGATTACAATACCTCAGTATCTGAAATGCAGTAATTGAAACAACCGTTTTAGGAAGAATACCTCCTACTCTTTTCAGCTTGTTATATCCTCACTCAGGCAAATCATTTTACCATTAGGGCATGCCTGTGTGTGTAATGGCCATTACTGAAATGGGGGAACGTTTTATTGTCTGTGGCTGCAAATCTAAAGTTCTAAAATACTTGTCGTGCTGGCCCCTAGAAACATTTACAAAAAAGAAAAAGGAAATGCTAATCAATAAGATAATTAGTGTCAGGAGTTGTACCAACAAATATGGATCTAGTAGAATGGATTAGCTATCATAATATATTAAATTAATTCTCAAAACTTTACTAAAATATGTGATCATATTTAGTGTTGGCAGTCTATCAAATAGAAATACCTAATGTAAGGATACTTATGCATTATGGGGAATATCGGGGTTGTTAATGGAGATGAAATGAAAAATTAGTGTGAATAATTAGTTGTTACAATAAAGAGTAGGCATGACATGTTTTGATTAGAAATATTCAACACGTAAAAGGTATAACATACTATACTGTATGTAAGTTTTGTTATAAATGAAACTAGACACTTTTTATGGCTAAACTAGAAACTGTTTTAATTAATACTCCCTCTCTTCCTTTTATATGGCATTTAATAATAACTTTCATTTTAATTCAAGACGCTTCCACACTAGCTTGTTAAAAAATTAAAAGGAACGTTAGTGTTATTAACTGGCTAACCAAAATTAAAAAAGGTTTTTGAATCTTTTGGGGGTCTTTACTATAAATTACCAAAATGAGGTATTACCTTTTTTTTCAATTGTTCCTGTTTAAAGTAGTTACTGACTGTTTAGTTATTGGAATTTGGCTTCTCCTCATTGCCCTTCCTTATTGGTGTATTAGAGAGCAGAAATGCGAGTAATGGCATTTTATCATGTCATTCCTATATACGTTGCCACTATAGTATATTGATGTCATCATAATATTTTTCTGTATGTTTCAATTTTCAGTTGGTGGCCGGTTGGTAGATATCAGTCCTTTCATTGAAGGGTTCAAAAAATTATATATGTGTGGAATTCAAAATTTAAAATTCTTTTTGAATTTAATGGTAAGGCTTCAACCTGGGTGGGAAACTTCCTCACACTTTCGCATCTGAATCCTCCAAAATGGATCATATTTGTCCCAGGTTTTTAGAAACGTTGGATTTGAGAGACAATTCAAAAGGGGAAGTTCCATGAGCAATACTATGAATATAGCTTAAAGGAACAACATAATCACAAAGTAGGCATAACTTAAATGAGGAAATTAAGATGGATGTTTGATCATATAAGTAAATATGAGTCCATGATGAATTTATGTGGGGAAGGGATACCGTGGCACCTAGAGTTGATAATAATATGGGTTCAATCCCGTCAATCCACCAACCTATGGGGGGTTGGGTTGTATCAAAAGGTCATTGGGCTGTGGGATGTTTTGACCTGCACCGACCCACTTTTTAATTTTTAAAAAATTTAATTTACTTATAAAAAATAAAATGAACAACTTTTAAGTATAATATAAACCTAATTAATATTGAACGATTGTTGATCATTTGACTTATAATTTATATTTAGTTTAAAATCAATCTTATAAAGCATATTATACATGTTTAAGGTATATTGTTTAAAGTTTGAATTAGATATTTAATGTTCAAGTTGTGCTGTATTTGTATAAAGTAAATTTATGACAAATAATATTTGATTTTAGGTATTTAAGGATATTTCAAGTCTAAGTTAAAAAATATTATGCTTAAGAAAAATATGGATAAAATTAAAAAAAGGTGGTCATGGCTGGCTAGACTGGATAAATCATAACCCGCCATCATGCAGGTATTTGAGCTTGAGCCTACTGACTCACTTTATCACTTCTAATGGCACCTATTGAAAAAAAAAATAGTGAAAAATCATTTGTAATTATTGAGGTTATTGAACGTGACCTTTTATAAGATTTGGTTTTTGATCAAGTTCAATGACATTATGTTATCCATATATATGACATCACTTAGTAGGATAAGACTTTGATACTGTTATTATATCTTTATTCCAATTAATTAAGATTAAAAGACCTCATCATTATATGTGAAATCGATCCATGCAGTAATTGAAACGTAACAACCATTTTAGGAGGAATATCTTCAACTCTTTTTAGCTTATATCCTCAGTCAGGGAAATTATTTTGTCTTAAGTGCGTGTCAGGAACCGAGCCATCATCCATGCAATGGGGAAACATTTTTGTGCTAGTTTGTCAAAGTCTTAGAAAATCACGTTCAAACAAGTCGAAATAAAAATTCTCTTGCATACTTACTTTACAGACCGTAAATCACATGAGAAAGTAACTTCTATCGCTAATCTAAGAACATTTATTATCTTTAGTGTCTCGCGATTGACTTGTATCTCTGGTGAAAGGGAAAGTATAACTGTGTACCATATGGCATTTGGGCTACATACTCCCTCCTCCAAACCTAAAATGCTTTATCTTCTCCGAATTGTAAGAGGTCGTTTGGAATAATAGCTTGATCTCAAATATAAGAAGTTGATACAATAAATTAATGCTTTCTTTTCTACTTTTATAATTAGGAGTGGGGTAAATTTGCCCAGAAGTGTCGGAGAAATCCATTGGGTGTTCGGAAGTTTTTTTGAGGAGCAATGTTGCATCTGAAGTATAGAAAACGTTACAATGTCACTATAACATTAACAAATACAAACAGTCAACAAATGGTCAATCAAAATTTTATTCAATCAAACAAAATTATTTAACAATCAAATTTAACCCTTTTAACGGATATGACAACATTGCATCGTTTTCTACACTTTTGAGACAAAATTATCCTTCAAAAAAAAATTCAAGATACCAAATGCGACCCTGTGAATATTTCCGGGCAAATTTGCCCTTTAACGAATGCATATTTGAAAATCTCATTCCTAATTAGTAAGCTTGAAATAGGTAAACTTAATCAATTTAACACATGAAATGACTAAAGTATTTAATAGTTTCAATAAGCATTAAATATATTTTCATGCATGATCATATTTAAAAAAGGTCGTGATGTAGCATCAATTAATATGACATTGGAATATTGTGCAATTAATAAAGGTAATATAAAAAACCACTTGAATTTTATGATAAATTTAATACTAAATGTAACACATCAATATACTTTATCTCACAAATTTATAATCCTTTAGGTCATAAATGTAGGAGATAGATAATTTACAAAAATTAAGGGAAAATGTAAGTTGATATATATATATATATATATCACTCCCTTGACAAGGGGGGAAAACCCTTATATACTGTTCAGAGATTTAGGGGAAAACATTATAAATAGGAAGAAAAGTAGATCGAGGTCAAAGCAAAAAAAATCCTTCTACTAGCTGGTTCTCCTATTTAGGATTAAAGAGATTAATTCTCTTTCCCAAACATTCATCAATGATGATATTTTCCAATTGAAATGATTAAAAGAAAGTTATAAAAAACTAATATATATATTATAAAAAGCTAACTTAAACTAAATTTTTAATTTCTATAAATTATTTATCTATCTCCTACCTACTTTAGGATAGGAAGAAGTTTTTAATTTTCCATGCATGGAGTATGTAAATTCACCGATAATGGTAACACGGTAATGAATATTTGCCATTGGGTTTAGGTACATTGCATGAACAATTTGCTACTCAAGAATTATGAACGAAGCAAAGTCAATGACGAAAACTCTTCAATTTGGTTGAGATGAACGTTATAATAGGGACAGCTAGATTACTAAACTTTTTTGCAACTGGTTATTGATATTTGAATAAGAGAAGACTGCCGCTGACAAAAAAAAATTAATAAGAGGAGGAGGAGGAGGAGGAGTAGACTTCGACGACTTTGCACAGTAGGTCATTATAAATGATGCCACGGCAGTTTGACTGTTTCCAGTTTAGCTAATAACAAAGTCAACTAAACTTCCAATAATAGTTTCAATAAAAAGTCTGTTAGCTAGATTATCACTTATTACCTTTCACTATAATCAATCATTTTTGGAAGTTTTTATGGCCAATTCCACTTCCATATAAATCATTGCTATTAATTTTGAAGCCTCTTATTAAGGCATTGTTTACTTCTGATATTTTAAAAGTTCATCATCTTAATACATACGGTTATTTTATTTTTGTGTGTGATCAAGAGAAAACACTTGACCACACTCTCGGTCTCTTGTCCATTTGCCAAAGATCAATATGGTTTGGTTGTATCTTAATTAAATTTGAAGCTTTTGATCTATCTCCATTCCAAATTTGGTTGGAAATGACTCTGTAAAAGATCTAAAAATATCAACCTAGATTCATGGATAATTGGTCTTTAATCAGAAGAAAAGAAAAAAGATTAGTACCATGTTCTTAGTTTTAGATTTGGTTCCCATCCATGGCACTTATGCTATAAAAACGGAATCTTGTAACAATACATCATTCCCCTTCTTTGCCTTAGTAGCTGTACATTAGATACACAAGCAAAATGATCTTTTGCCACAAGATCAAAGACTTCTAGTCATTACCTACACTAACAACCTGAACATCAACATACAAAGCATTGCTAGAAACCACCTTAATATTATCTACAAAGATATTAAAACCATGCTTAAACCTTTTTCTACTCTAACATCTTTTCTAACTCCCCTTCCCACTTTCTTAAAGTTTTTAGAAATACTTTATGTCCTCTCTCCGTATGGTACTATGTAATTTCTTTGAACTTATTAACATGATTTTGCCTTTTCCGACAAATCTACTACCTAAAACAAACTTTTAAAAGTAATAATTTTTATTTTAAGAAAGGAAAAAACCTTTAATATGTTATTCTGCACGTGAGAAGCCACTGAAACTTTATTTTCATTTTTTGAAGTAGTTAATTTTCGACGTGAAATTAAGTATGTACTGTTATTCGCTTGTATTATAATTATTAGCTTTGATCCTTAATGTAAGCAACTTACACTACAAATTACTCCCTCCAGTTATTTTATATGAGCCATTTTAAAATGTTTCTTTGATCCTTTTTGTAAGAGCTTTTCACAGTTTTAATAAGTACTAAATTTCTTTTCATTTATGCCCATATTCAATAAGGATAGCAAAAGTGTTGAAACCAATATGACATTGAGATTTAGTGTAATTAACAAGGGTAATATTCAAAATCACTTAAATTTTATGATAAATTTAATTTTTTAACTTTTTTATTGGTAGATATGAATTAGTTAGAAGGCTATTACAATGAGGACTAGGGGGTAGATCTTATATTTAGAACTAGAGGTGGTATTAAACTAGCATATAGCTGGAAAAGAAAAATCCATGGTGGCACTGAATTTCTATAACAATAATATACATATAAAAAGAGCATTACAGATGAGTAAAAAGCAGTCTTATTCTAACACATAAGCTTCACACACACACACACACACACAGTTTGCAACGATCATAAGCTAATTGACAGTGGCTGGTTTGAATTATGGTCCTGCGTGCCTCATATTTTGACGATGGTTTTAATTTTGGTCCTGTGTACCACATCATTTACATCAATTTTGTGGCTTATTCTCAAGCGTGCTTGGTGTCTTTCCCTATGGTGGTGAGGGGTCATGCCCCCGAGGAGATGGCCTGTTTGGTGGTTTGTAAATAGGAACTGGAATGCAGTTGATAGGAACTCCGTCATTTCCATCACATTCTCTTGACAGAAGAATACATCTTCGAGGTAGCCGGAAGGAGGACCGCTGATGCTCTGCCTCATCGGCGAGAGAGATTGGGATGGGAAACTCAACAGCAATAATAAAAAGCACAATGAACAAATTGGCAACCATAATCTTACTTAGGGCTCTCATCTTCAGATATTGCTCTCTTGGTGTAGAGAGCACAGATGGAGTACTGGCCTATTATAATGTCACAAGCCTACCTTGTCACTATATATTGATGTCATCATGTCATTATAATACTTTTTCCCAAGTTTTACCATTTGTCTTTAATATAAGTGCTATTTAATTAATTTGATTCTATTAAAAATGAGAAAAATTAATTAATTATAATAAATGTGACTTGACTTCGTAAAATTCTTTTGGGTAACAGAAGATTATATATCTAAGTAAATTTATTTGTGAATAAAACCGATAATAAAGTGGATTAAGGTTATGACTAAATTTAACTCTCAACTAACTCATATATTAAGGATATGATAAATTGTTAAGTAGGTGGTGGCAGTTATCTAGTCCTCTCATTGAAGAGTTCAACAAAATGGAATTCAAATTTTGAAATTCTTTTAATGAACTCAATGGTCAACTTTCAACTAGGATGGGAAGCTTCCTCATACTTTCGTATTTGAATCCTCTAGTTATTTGTCCAAGTTATTAAAAACCTTGGTTTTGTGACAAAATTTTATATTAGGATTACAATACCTCAGTATCCGTACAAGTCGTGCTGTAATTGTCCAAGTTAGGAGTGGAACGATCGTAATGAAATGATGGACAATTTTTAGTTGTTGTCTTTAGGGTCATGTTTGGATTGTATATGCGGTGAAAGGGAAAGTACAACTACAAAATGGCATATTGGGTCATGGTATATATTTAACTTTCCATGGAGGATCTAAGTAAAGTAACCTATAAAGGTCTTTGATTCATTATTATTTTCACCTTTTCTGGAATTTTGGATTTGTCGAAATATTTAAAATGTATGTACTAATATCCGTGTATGTGAAGGAAAATGTCGTATCTTTTAATAAAGTTTTAAAATGTTAGAAATATAAATACTGAGCTGCCATGAGTTAAAGTTCAGGGATTGAGTTTTAACTGAATCAAAATTGAAGAAATTGAATTGCAACTAATCAAAATATAAGGACTGAATCAAAGCTATATGGATAAAAAAATAATTTTTCCATTATCATATCGCATAACCGAGGAGTCACCCAAGGAATTACAAGAACTAAGAAGGTTAAAGCTGTTGGAAGTATAGTGATGCACAAAAAATGTTATAAACATGAAGCCCTACATATTCTTTTCAATTTTAAATATAAGATTTATTTTATAGTTGAATTTTTGTTATTAAATATTAGATCTTAATGACAGGGAATATATTTTATTGGAAACGATCTTCCAGAAATGGCGTCAAATGATCAAAATTTTGTCCAATTAATTACTTCACCAAATTGGATATTCCATTGATGCTTGGAGGGATGATCCAAATCTAAGTTGATATCTTTAAAATAATTTCAATGACGACTCTTATCTCAAATGAAGCAATCAAGGAACTATTAAAGGTTCCTTTCTTTGAAAAAGTCCATGGAGGTTGACAGAAAAAATCACCTTGAGATCAAGCTGCAACTATATTTTTCAAGTTTCAAAAGCTGAAAGTCGACAATGATTGACCCATTCATGGATGTCTATTGCTTTATACTAAACATAAAGATTCTTTTACCGGAGACAATATGTAATATCCCAAATTTTGTAAACCGAAATAAATGTTAAACCAATAAATTATGATATGATTTAAGCCCCATAGTCAAGAAAAATAGAAAGAAAAGTGCATATAGATAAGAAAGGATGATCGACTAAGTCCCCATTCTTGAGAATTATAAGTAAAAATGACAAAAGGACAAAATGGTCATTTGGCACAAATGACAAGGATAAAATGGTCATTTTGAATAAAAAGGCCTAGGATGCAAAATGTCATCAAATTATAAGGACATTTTAGTAATTTGGTCAAAAGTTAATAAAAAGTCAAAGTTGACAAAAAAAGTCAAAGTTGACCCAAATGTCAAAGTCAACCAAGGGTAAGGTTGGAATTAAGAAAGAGTAGAAAAAGTGATGGCATTTTGGTAATTATGGCAAAAGTAGAAAAGGTAGTGGCATTTTGGTAATTATGAGGAAAGTAAGACAAGTAATGGCATTTTCGTAATTAAAGGATTTCAGAGTTAAGGACGACTGAAAACTAAATTATTTGAGATAGCAGGAGTTCTCAAATGCTGGAGACCCGAACTGAGAAAAGTTTAGTTGGGTCATAAAGTAATTAATAAAATTATTACCCCGGGTACGGTGCGGGCAGTTTCAAAGTACGGAGAACAACAATGTCCGAAAGCCCCAAAAAAGTATTTTCCTAGAAAACTAATTACGAAAAATTTAGGAAGAATTTGGAGGAATGGAAAAGGGTTGAAGTATCAGGGAAAAATATAAAATTTTTCATGCCCTTAAGTCAAATTGGCCGCCATATGCATGTTTTACAGTGTTGCACGCAAATCAAGGAACCCTGATGAGTAACGAGGAAAACCCCGAGATGCTATGGGCTAGGACATGACGCTCCTAGGCAAGGAGGCCTAGGGAATGGTGCCACGTGAGAGATGAAGTCTCCAAAAAAGTAAAAAGGTAGTTACTCGCGTAAAAGTTACTTTACAGAAATGTGTGCCACCGGATCAAGTAATTGGATAGACAGGGGCCCAGTCAGCCCAACCAAACCATAAAAGGGAGTCTGAAAAGTCACTTTTCAGCAAGCAATTCAAAGAGGACATGTGGCACAATCTACACCTAGTATTTCAAAACTTGGTCACCAAGAATCATTCTCCTCCACACAACTTTTCAAGAGGCAATTTTAATTAGAAAATTCACCATCTCTCTCCCTCAAATCCATCCCCCCTCCCTCTCTCATCTAATTAGATTTTCTCTCCTCTCCCAAGCCAAAAACATCATTCTCAAGCAAGAAAGAAGAGAACCAAGCTCTCATAACACAAGGTAATGTGTTCTAGCAACCGAGATTCATCTTTTTCAAGCTTTGCAACCTTCTACTACCTTTCTCTTGAGTTGTTCCTTGAATGAGCCTCTCTTTTGGGAAGAAGATGGCTAGGATTTCAAGAGTTTAAAATGGAAAAGAGAAGGTTTTAAAGGTGAAAAATGATTGCAAGTTGTTTCTTGAGTAGTATGTGTAACACCTCCTATTTTCCTCCTATATTTACTTATTTGATCACTTATGAACCACTCTTCGGCCTTAGATAACACAATTTGGCCTTTTTAGTGAACTTGAAAATTTTTCTTTTGCTTAAAAACGTTGTTACTGTTCACTGGCCTATTTTCCAGATTTCTGGCCCAACTTTGAAAAATCACAATTAATTCTAGAAAATTCGAAACTGAGTGCTTTAAATTTATAAATTTTTCTTATCAAGTGAACTATAAGGCAAAAATACTCATTGGTTCCAGTTCTTGCCCATTTAATACAGTTTATTCAAAAACCGTGGCAATGTCCAAATGGCCACTGTCAGTTTATTCCAGTTTTTCCCTTAATTTTGAAAAATCATATCTCTTAATGTACACATCCAAAATTTGCAAAATTTATATCATTTTAAATCTCAGGATGTGTAGTTTTGGACTGGAAAATTTCAATCCATTTGGAGCTCGTTTGATATTTTAAATTGCCACTGGAAACAGATTCATTTTTCAGGGCCTTTGGAACCCTTCAACTTTGAAAACCAATTTTTCTTTTGTTACCAAAATCACTCTTTGGCTCATAATCAATCCTTTTCTCATGCATGGTTAATTCTTGACATTTTTTAGCTTACCTATTCCATTTTCATGCATGCATCATCACAAGTTTACTTGCTTCTTCATCTAGGGGTTTAAAGGTTACAACTTTAACCACTTGCAAAATGAATGGCAACCATCAAAATATTTACACCAAATTTCCTCAAGCAAACATATCATCTTCAACCATCAATAATCTTTTCCTTACCCTTGATTGAGCTTCCACCTACATGGTTAGTTGTTGGATAATGAGAATTAAAGAAATCCCAATAGCAAAACTTTCTAACACAA
>JANTPZ010029681.1:0-17624 GCA_025593235.1 Vachellia pachyceras
TTCCACATGAAAAGTTTGGATTTCCAATTCCATATTGATAATTCCATCTAAAAATTTTTCTAAAAATTTTTTAATTTGATTTAGGTAGTTTTAAAAGTAAAAAAAAAAGATTTTTTAATTTAGAAGGGCTTTTAGGTCTTTTCATATAAAAATCATATCTCATTTCTATGACATACCAAACATACTTTTAAGCCTCATTTCCATTTTCATATCCATCAAAATGAATTATGCGTACCAAACGAGCCATTAAGGTGTCTCAATTTTAAATTTTAAAAGAAATACAATTTAAAAATTTCAGATACACCAAATTAATAAGTGCACATGAGCATGCTCTTCTCGTTCTCAAGAGGAATAGGAAACCAGCTTGATAATATAGTTAGGCCTTGTTTGGTACATAAAAAAAGTTATCATGCACATTGCAAATAATAGATGAGGGATTGTATGTATGGTTAGGTATGAAGAAAATGATACATTGTGACATTTTATCAAAGAACAATAGAACTATTGTATTAGAATAAATATTTGCAAATAAATTCGATATAAAATTTTCGGCATTCTTAATTTTTTGAAAATGTGTATGTAACTAATAAATATATATATCCTACCATGAGCCTATTGGTGTCGTTATTAGTATAGTCAAAGTTTATTGCAAATAAAATGATGCATTATTGTATATATGTGTTATTTGTGCTGTTTCTATGGAGATGGATGGTATTTGATTATGGCAAATAAATGAATTGAGCAATTTGACGATAGAGTGTCAACAAAATCAAAATGAGGAAAAGGTCTTAGTCAATTTTTGGTTATACTTAAAAAAAAATTAGAATGAGAAATAAACATGGGATAATGCAAAAGTGTAGAACGAGCAAGGAAGTATAATTAATACTACTAAATGATTGGGATTTTCAAACCAATGAAGGGAAATATATACATATGAATAGAGTTTTATATTATCTTGAATTTAAATTTATGTAAACGTAGAAACCCTCTTTGGAATGGTTAGTTTTGAATGAACAAGATAATACTCGAATATAACATAGTCAGATAGTTCTATTAAAAAGAGAACTTGATCCATCTTCCAATAATATTTTACAGATACCCCAAAGACACATAGTAGAAGCTAAAACGGAGATGACACTTTCTTAGCAAGGCAATTGGCTTCTAAGTTACAATCTCTTGCGATCTGTATTAATTATATCTATTTATCAATCCCTTTTGGAGAATTTGTTTAATTTCTTTTATAATATTCTTATTGGTATGAAGGTAAGTATTGGATTATCAATACACAATAGAATCTTTACTTTTTTTAATATGAACACATTTTTTTTTAAATTGTCTGAAAATAATATGGATTTTTTTTTGTGCTCTCGATCTCACCACCACATAACGTTCACTTCAAAAGAGAATAATTTACACATTTTTCTTTTTTGTGTGGAGGCAGACAGCACCCACGTGAAGAGTTTGTGAATTAATAATAATAATAATAATAATAATAATAATAATAATAAAAGGGAAGGTAATTGGACGGTTAAATTATTGTACTTGAAATTGACAGTTGAAACGTTGGAATGCAAGGAGTGTGGGCACAGATGAAGACTTTGTTATTGGTTCTCTCTTTTCCCTTTCGTGTTGGATAAGCCATTTCTCTCTGCCTCTGTCTTTCTTGGCATTATCCTTCATTGAACGTAGTATGCAAGGACGACCAACGTTTTCATAAATTGATTTACATGCTACTCTTGTGCTTCAAAGTTTAATAACTTAAGAACGCGGTAGAGAAATACTTTTATGTAAGTCAAGGTAAATATATCAATGAGACTATTTGATTTTGCAGAAAAACACTGATGAACGTGCTTTTGGGGAGTATACACGCTCCCCAAACACAACATTTATGTCTTAACTTGTACTGTTCCACTTTTAAATGCATGAAAATATATATACACACCCTGATAGAAAAATTCAATTAATCATACTTCATCTTTTTATATGTATTATGAATGAACAACCACTGGAAATCCTGAATTTTGAATTGTAAGTAGTAAGCAAATTAGGCAAGTCTTTAAATATTCTTTTGAATGACATTTAAAAGGCATCCATAAGTGGTGTGCTACATATTATAAGCAATTTAATTATTGAAAAGTTGCAGAATAAATGTAATAGTAGTATGTAACACTCTATTATTTCATATACTGAATCTTATCGTTACATATTTTTAATTTGTTATGGCAATTTAGAGTGGTTAAATTGCTAGGATAAATGGTGATTTCTCACATAAAAATTGGCTGCATCTGCTTTAAAGGAAGGGGGGTGGGTTTTAAAAAAACAGAGAGAAATACTTACATACTTATCATTCTGAAAATACATAAGTATTTATCTTAAAAAATATATATAACTGTTTCACATTAATTAAAAAATAATTAAGACAATTAAACACATTCAAAATTCCCTTATTTATTATTTGACATGCTAATATTTATTTTTGAAAAAAATACCTATAACACGATACAATGATTTGTAAGTGCTCCGTTATGATTTTTCGACAACCATTATTAGGCTTGTTTGGAATCTATGTCCATTATCCCATATTCACCTCGAAATCTGTATCTGTTCTCCTAACAGACCAACCAAATAAGCCCATTATGTCATATAATAACAAATCTATTACGCTACCAAATTCCAAGAAAACTATGCAAGGAGGAAAGTATAAAACATTCTATTAGCTTCGCTAATAAAAAGGGGAAATAAATTTGAAATATACATAAACCTGGCCAACATATCGTTTATCAAACAAGCCTATCCTTCGAACGACCTAGCTAATTTTATCTATCATTTACATAATCAACAGAAATTTGTTCCCCCAGATTCTATTAATATCCTCAATCCCTCTCACCTAGATTGATATGTTGAGGTCAATCCTAGGTTTCTTCATCAACGGGAAAGGAACAACCGACTTACACCTTGGACATTTGGGATTGTTCTTCGTTATCAGTACATATGACAAACATCCAGGGCATCCAGCTGCTACTGGTGATGACATCAACTTCTCCTCACTCTCTTCTTCCTGAGCTTCCCTCATGGAGGATGACGAAGATGAATACGACGACCGCGAAGGCGACGATGAACACGGCTTCCACAGCGAGTTCCGCTTCTTGATTGGCTCTTTCTCTGCCCTCTCAAGTGCTGATTTCACCTTGTCAAGTGTGCACACGCTCTGGTAATTATTACTTGGCGACACTGGGGATGAGACCAGCTTCAAATCCAAGCTTGTTTCATAAAAAATGCTTAGAGGAGCCATCGATGGGGGATTGAGACTTAACTGTGTTGATGTGCCTTCATGGTTCATTTGCACCTTTTGTTCAGACATTGAAGTGCCACACCTCTGAATGTACACCTTCCCTGACTGTAACCATGGACAAATATAACCAAATACCCATTACTAACTCATCCGAAACAATACTAAAGATAAACCAAGAAATACGTATGATCTATGGAACTTTCTTTAAATATGACACGGTTTTGTTGGAGAATATTGATGGTAATGAACAAATAATGAAGTGAAAATCAATTTAAATTGAATCAAACGGTGTGTAAAGATGGGAAGAGCTGTTTTCTAAGATATAAATAAAAACGTCAATTTACAAAAAACAAAAACGGATTGCTTGCAGACTTGCTGTTACATTAAAAGCCAAAAGATTGAATGTATATCAATAAAAATAAATAGTAGCACTAGTAGTTTAATTTTTTTTTTTTTTACACATTAAAGCGTTCTTTCACTCCAGTTTTTCAGCAACCAATCAGAAGGCCACAACATTGAATCACATAACTTCAAAATCAAGCATCGACAAAACATTTAAAAAAACCACAAATCTGAAGAGGATGAGGAGGAGGAGGAATAAGAAGATGAAGAGGAACCGCTTCTGTCAAGAAATTTGTATGCAAAGCACAACTGAAAAAAGGAAATGACAATTCCAATCGGAATAACTGAAATTTAGCCGTTTGGTTTTCATAAAAGGATATCGGAGATGTAATTAACACAACAAGAAGTGGATTTATCGGTATCTATAAACCAGAAGTTCCAGTAGGCTATTCAACAGCAATAAGCAATTTTCCGGGAAAACAAACAGAAATATAGAAATAGATTCGCAAAGCACCTCGAGGTCCAAGCGTTTCTCCCATCCACTAGGAACTGGTAGGTCAAGATCCACATCCTGAGATTCGACGATGCACTTAGAGGAACCGCCGAGCAGGTCTCGAGTAATCAGAGCCACCGGTTTCTCGCCAATCGAATCATTCACCGCCGTCCGGTGCTGGTCGTCCTTGCAGCCTCCACCTCCCAGGGTCCGAACCAGATAGCTCACGTCGGCAGCCATTACTGCGTTTGACAGAGCTTCTTCGTCTTCTTCTCCTCGGGGCTTTCAGAGATGGGGAAGGAAGTGGGAGAGATAAACATAAGAAGTGATTGTGTTGTTCATCTGCAAGCGACTGCTATATATATATATATTGAGTCCATTATTTATTTAAAATAAAAACTTTACAAGATTGAATTTATTGATTCTTATCAGAGGGAGTTAGAAGGATGGCATGCACTGTTAGCACTTTATTAATTACCATAATTTTCTTGGATGGAATATACGTTACTTCCTGCTCATATCTTTTTTTTTTCAACGTATTTTATCTCTTATCTTTTCCCACTAATTCTCCCTCACATCATCACTTTTATAAATAAAGATATGGTTGAGAAAAAAATTAAATCTCTCACAAATTTATTGTTTTTAATGTAATTAGGTAATTATTGCTTATAAAAAAGAGGGAAGTATGCTAATAAAAAAATGTTTTTCCGTCGCTAAATTACAATTTTCTGTTACTAAAATAAGAATCGTTAATATTTTCAGTCACTAAATGAAAATTTTCTAATAAAAAATAATCATTTAGCAATTGATTTTTCCGTCGTTAAAATAACATTTTTCTGTTAGTTTAAATCAGACATATTTGTTTTGCGGTAAAATCAGACATATTTTTTTTGCCGAGTAAAATCATACATATATATACATTGGGGAGTGGATAAATAATTTGAAAACTGGGAGGATTAGATTTTGAAAAGTTTATGAAAGGCGATTAATGGATAATTAAATGTAGGAGGCGATTAATTAATAATGGGTAGTGGAGGAGGGGGAAGGGAAAAGTTATTACCATAATTGCATCGTTTTCGTTTGATACACTTTTTCTTATCTCTTTTCAAATTTCCGATAAATCTTATCTCTTTGTACCATTTCTTAATTTCTAGTATATAAGTTTAATCAAAAAAATTATTTTAATTTATTTTTAGTTTCAAAAGATTAAATTAAAGGTGAAAAATTATATGCATAAAAATAGTAAAAATTTAAACAGTCTAGATTATGATTTGTAAATATGACATGAAAGAATCTCATTTTCATTCTTATCACAAAGGGGATTCATTTTGTTTTTCTTCAATTTGTGCTGTAAATTTAATGTAATTATTGTCACAAATAAATATACGGAATCTTAAAAATTTTGGTGGATTTATTGATTTGGAGAAAAGCTTTAGTGCTTAAATAAGTTACTCCCTCCCAACCATTAAAACAATTGTATTTTGGGCTGAATTGAATATTCATTTATTAGTACTACTCTTGCTGTTATATTGGGAACGTCAGAAAAAAGATTTCAATGAGAAATCAAAACCATTTGAATGAATGAGAGCATTAAATTACCATTGGAGCGGATAAATGAAGATTGGATTGGAGTTTCAATTAATGGTTTGTTTGGCGTTTAAAAAAGCCAAACACACGTTCAACTGTGTTTTTTCGCAAAATGAAATAATATCATTCACATGTTTACTTCAGCTTATGTAAAAATGTTTCTATACCGCATTCCTAAACGGGCACAATGTATTATAGTTTCAAAAAATGAATTCACTAGCCTCACACAGGTAATAATACTAAATTTTATTCTTAACATAAGAGTTATATAACTAATTTCGATAGATTCATAGTTAGTTAACTTTATTACTCACTTATTTGTAACAAATATAAGTTGATTTTACTAAGTACCATATTTCATCATCTTAACTCTACTCTTGGGATAGAAACTCCTCAGTGCATGTGATCGTTGAGATCTATTAAGGAAAAGCATTATATATTTTGGATTAAAGTAGATTAAAATTTCATATTTAGGATTAAATATAATTTTCAATTAGTTTTTATATTAAACGCTGAAGTTATTACTAATAATAGTTGCTTCCAGTTTATGAGTACACTTCTTTGTAGTATTATTATTATCGAAATTTTTATTTTAACTTTTGAAATTTTAATTATTGAAGATGGGTGCTATAAGTGATAAATAGAACTGTAAGATGGTTGCCACATTGATGTTATTAGCCAGTGGCATAAGCTCTTTTTTTATCTAAAGCTTTGCCAAACATGCAATCAAATGCTTTACTGTATTTTTGCGAATCAACCATTACTATCTTAAAACCATTCCTTGAAAATATTCATATTTTGTTTTTTATCCCTTTCCTTTGTATAAAAAAAGAACATAAATAACTCACCATATGAAATGGATTTTTCTTCGACCTTTTATGAAGTAGACATTTAAATCTATTTGTACATATTTTTAATGTAACTATATTAATAAGAAACGCATGTAAAAAATATTTGTTTTTTCACACATATCGATCATCCTATCAAATGAAATTGTTTAAAAGAAATAATTTCAAAAAGTATTTATCCATCGTTTTCCATCAAACCATTTTTTTAATATGTATCTCTAGTCTTTTCAATTGTTTATATAAGGTAATCAATAATAATGAACATGTAATCATCTCATCAAAATTAGGAAAAGGTGGTTGAATCATAAATTTGTTAGAAAACAAAATAAAATTTTAAATTCATCAATATTAAAATTTAAACTACAATTTTCAGTGGGAAGTGGTGGATATCTAAAAGTTTATTGTTACTCAACGTAGCGATATCATCACACTTAGGATTCTGTGAGCCAACGTCTTAATCTAACAAGAATATACATGTCTGTGGAGAATTTTTTTCTCAATAATATACGTAAGTCAAGACAAAATCATCTCGATATATAAAAAAATCATCTCAAAATCTATAAAAATCATATCAAAATTTGAAAATTCTTTTTAAAATCTGTAAATTCCTTTCTCCTAATAGATTTTTAAACACAGACATAGTTAAGTTCTCAGTTAGCAATTTGTAAGGAGATCCACTCCTTAGCCATTTATTGGAAAACTTGCCTGCAATAGAATTGGTGTAGGATAACATATAATAAACTGTCTCATTTATGTGTTGTGAGTAATTAAAAGGGCACATCAAGTTTTAAATGCATCATTTAATTCTCGCAATAGCCAGCTCACTTGGGATTATCAACATCTTGATTCAATATTTAGCATTTACAAAATATTATAAATTTTTATTCACTTTTAATTGATGATATTGTAAGTTTAAATTTCTGATGTACGAACTTTTTTAAATAGTGATTTCTATAGATATTCTGTGTACTTAAACGCATTCTTTTTAACTTATGAAGCCCTATGATCAAACTCTTGCTCTTCTAAAATTTTTGATATAAAAGATATCCAACTTCTTGTTTTAACATCTATATTCTTTTCTATTTATTTGATGTCAAAAAAAAAAGAAAATGATAGTTTGAGAACATAAAATCTTTTTTTGTTGATTTTTAATTGAGATTAACTGAATATAAATGTGAGGAGAAGGAAAGAAGAAATAGGAAGAAGAGTTAATTAATATGGTTGGAAAACATTTATGTTAGAAACTAAATGCTTTTCTTCTTTCTTTGGTAAACATTAAATAATGATATTGAATGCTTATGGATACATTTACGCAAAAGGAAAAAAAATAATGCATAAATAAATAAATAAATAAATAAATAAAAAGAAAAGGGCAATAAACATGCCTCTTTTGGTGTTCCCTGCTTTTCTTAGATATTGCAGTGAGCTCAGGCATTTAAGGTGAACCATAAAATTCAGCACTCCACATTTACATTCCATCACGATGCTCCAACTCACATTAATATACAGCTGTTTGTATTACGAATGTATTACGAATCTCACTAAGTTGAGAAAAAATCCTTCTTACATGCAATTGTTAAAAAGTTAGCTCTTAATGCTAATTCAAATAGGCACTTTATTCTTTTGCTATTTTCTTCTTCTATTATTCTTTTATGTCAAATATTACTTATCCTTTTTAATCAGATCTCACAATTTAAATTAATATGTTACTTTTTATACAATTTATTTGGATTGTGTTAATATTAAATACATTTGGGAGAATTACACAGAAATCTCAAGTAAAGGAATTTGCTACAAAATAATCCAAGAGGTTGTTAATTACAAGTCAAGAATCACCATTTACAAATGAAACAGCTATCATTTACAACCTCTTAGGACCATTTTATAACACATTTACTTACTTGAGACCTTTAGGTAATTCTTCCAAAAAATTTTTTATTTATTTGCCTTTAATAATTTCATTCTCTCCCCTCATTTTTCCAATGTTACATTCTCTTTCGTCATTTTTCTCATCATTAGTTCTCTCTCTTGCTTCCTCTTATTAAATAAGGATATATGCTAAAAAAATCATTTCTTACATATTTATTATTTTAACTAATTTTTTTTAAAAAACATAATTCAATTAAAATGATCTTACAAGACGCCAAAATCTAGCACTCTATGGCATTTACATTAAAAAAGCAATTGAAATTGAAGGTCAATGTTAGTGTACTTTATAAATTAATGCACTACCAGAATGTTAATGAAAATAAGAAAAACGTGAAATTTCATTAATTTTAGTATAAAATTTAATAACTTTATAATTTTATTCATATACAGTATATGATAAGTCCAAGACAGTCTATGGAATAATAAATTACTCCTTTTCTGAAAAAAAATTACTCCTTTAATTTTATTTATAAAGTAAAGAGATTTTTGTAAATCTTATTTACATGTTATATTATTAAATTTTTCATATAAACTTTATTCTCATAAGTAATAAAAAATGTAAAATTAAAAGGTTGTTAAATTTTAAAATAAAATTAATTATATTTAATAAAATATATTGAAAACAACTTATAATAATCACATGACTTATATTAATGGCATAAAGTACTCTCTCGTCATAAAACCATAGCAGTGGTACAGAATACTCATGACATACTCACAACTTGTTTAGATGTAATTTTAAAAATAATTTTTACAGATTTTGAGGTAAAATCTAAGTTTTAAAGAATATATTTTGGAAAATAGTTTTTACAGATTTCGAGACAAAACCTAGGTTTTGAAAAGTGATTTATGTTTGGGAAGTTATTAGCTTTTACGGATTCCAAGGCAAAAAGTGGGTAGGAAAGTGGAAGAATGAAAAGTAGGAAAGAGGAAAGAGAAGAAAGAAAATGTAGGAAAGATGAAAGAGAAAGAAAGAAAAATTAGGAAAGAGGAAAGAGAAAGAAGGAAAAAATTAGGAAAGAGGAAAGATGAAAAGTAGAAAAAGGGGAAAAACTAGGAAAGAGAAAACATAGATTTCAAACTGAGGTTTTGTAACCAAAATAGCTTTTGAGAAAAAAATTTCTTGGACAAAACCTCGGTTTTGAGGTAAAATCTAGGTTTTAAAAACAAACCTAAGTTTTAGAATGAGTTTCCAAACAAACCCTAAGAAAAAAAAATTTAAGGGGTTATGGCTCTTTATACCTTAGAGTATTATTCAAATGAAGTTAGACACTTTATACCTTAGAGTATTATTTTGTGGCATATTACTAACTTGTCAAAATAATTAAATGTTATAATTTGTAATATTTAATGCATATAATTTATCTATTTTATCTTTTAAGACAATTATTTTGAAGTAGTCTTCACTCTTTTTAGAAATCAGGCGGTATCTTCTGATAAATAACTAAGCATTAATCTTCCCAAGACGTAGATTATATCACTAAGATGGGTTTTGACAATACAGTTGTCACTTTAACATATTTAATTATTTTAGCTTTTATATGAGCAGATAAAAATTGAAGGGAATATAATTAAAATAAAAAAAATATTTCACTTACAATTTTATTAATATTATAAAATTTATAAGATCATTGCCATAGAATGATTTAAACTGAATTATACCCCAATGCAGGAACAAAATTATCCTAAGGCAACAACATTTGATTATCTTAACTAAAAAAAATAAGAGATTTTTCATTTTATTTTTGGAATTACAATTTTTCCATGTTCTTCTTAAACAATAGTAATAATAAAAGGGGAACTTAATTTAATAATAATTAATGTTTTATGAAAATTATGAAAATAATCTGTTGGAAAAAATGGTGAAGATAATTATTTTGGCACAAAAGAAAAAACTTGAACGATGAATATTTAAAGAAAATAAATTATAGGAACATTGGAGAACTATTAAATATTTATTCGGAGTTTTTTTTTTGCTTCAAGAATTTAATTAATTGGCAACAAATTGCTTTAAATAGAAAAACCTAACAATGCGGTTATCTGCCATGCCTGTACAGATAGCCTTTAATACAGTGCCTACCTGAAATGTCCCATTCAATGTATGGCTTTTGATTCTTGATTACTTTCTGGTTAGTTTGTTTGATCCTTTCCTCACTTCTAATATTTCACAACAATTTAAATAGTTACAAAAGTAGTTTTGTAAAAAAAATTACAAAATAATAATATATTTTAGGCTAAAGTCTACTTTTAGTTCTTTGTATTTGTTTCATATTTCATTTTAGTCCTTTAAATTTTAAAAGTACATTTTCAGTCCCTCAAATTTAACGTCGCTAGTATTTCTTAACGGAAATTGTTGATTCATCAAACTTAAGTGACTTGGCATTTTCATGGCGGAACAATCATCAATTAAGTTTGATTTAAAATATAAAATTTATTGTACTATTAAATTAAGATTAAAATGTGAGTATCTTTGTCAACGTTTTATTGCACAGTTATTAATTAAGTTTAATAAGTCAGTAATTTCCGTTAAGAAATACTAACGGTGTTAAATTTGAGAGATTTAAAGTGTACTTTTTAAATTTAAAGGATTAAAATGAAATCTGATGTAAACATAAATGATTAAACGTATACTTTAATTTATTTTTCACTACTGTTTTTTTAAATTACACTTCAATTCAAAATTAATATTTTTTTAAAATTACCCTTCAATTAAAAAACAAAGAATCGTGCTATGCAAAATTTATTGCTTAGTTTTCAAAATATTTTTTGTTCATTTTTTTAAAAATAAAATAGGTACATGTAAATCTAAAAAATAGAATTTTGTATCAAATAATATTAATAGGCTAAGTTATATATTTCATCCTTTAAGTTTACATCAACTTACAGTTTAACCCCTTGAGTATAAAAAATGCACGTTTAATCTTTTTATCTTAACATAGTTAGTTTATTTTAACAGAAAAGGTTGACCCATTAAATTTAAATAATGATTTTGTAATTAAATATTGAAAAACATGCTTAAATTTTAATTATTTAATATAATTATTTATATATTTTGAAATTGGCTAAAATAAATTTTTAATTCTTTAAATTTATATTACATTTCAGTTTGATTCTTAAGTTTAAAAGTTCACTTTTAATCTTTTATTGTCAATGCCGTTAGTTTTATTTAAAAAAAATGACGACTCGACAAATTTAAATAGAGAACGCGTAATTAAATGTTGATAAAATATGATTAAATTTTAAAATATAACAAAGTATATAAAATAATTATATTTAAGTATATTTTAGGATATTGAATTGTATAATAGTGATTGAATTTACATTTTCCTTTAAATAAAATTAACAATAGTAACAATAAAGAACTAAAAGTGTCTTTTTAAATTTAAACGACTAAATTGAAATTCGGCGTAAATTTAAATGACTAAATACATACTTTAACTTTTAAAATTTAATCATGTTATATTATTATTTAACTGCAGATTCACCATTTAGATTTGTTAAATCAACGTAAGAGACTAAATTGAAATTTGATTGAAACTTAAAGAATTAAATATACACTATAACTTAGTAAATATGTACAGAATTTTTATAACTAACTTTTTAATTAAATCTTATATTAAAGATGAAAAGAGTATTTGACATCCAGCTTCTCAATTTAGTTGGATGAAAGAGGGGATAATTGGGGAAAATCTCCAATTGACAAATTTATTAGAGAATGAGACATATATGATGTAGAAGATTGATAACATTTACATAATGTGGAAGGTCGGTTATATGTGAACTTAGTTGTATAAAATTTTCCAAAATTTAAATATAATTAACCTTTCACATTATGCAAATGCATTGATTTTTTTACATTATATAGATCTCATTCTCTAATTAATTTTTAATGCCGGATTTTTTTTTTCAATTCTTCCTAAAAGAGGTATTTTGAATTTTTAGCACCAAAATAAAAATAGGCCTTTTTAAGAAAAATTAAAATGTCTGTGTGTGTGTGTGTTTTAATGCAAAAATGTTTGTATGTGAGGACGAAGTAAATTGTTTTGAACTAGGGACTTGTTCAAGGTCCACCGTTGAAATGTTGTCTTTGCTTTTTTTGTTAAGCATAACTATTCTGTGCATGTTTGGCAAACTGGTTTATAATTATATTTACTTACGTCATGATAAAATTTATATCACACATTTATCTAAATTTTTGTAAAATCATTTTTCAAATAGATTCCTAAACACACATATATCTAACATTAAATATAAGCACTTCTCCTAATAAAATATTATATTTTAAATTTTACTTTGTAAAAGATTAACCTCAATTACTTAACCTCATTGGTAATTGTTATCGCGTACAAAGAACTCTATAAAAATCTAATTTTTTTGTATAAACCATCCGATATCCTGGGGTATCCTAGGTTCATTGCCTGCCCCAGACTAATCCGGACCCCCTGCGAGGAGACCTTATGGTGGTAGCGAGGTACCGATGGGACAACCTCTTTGAGGTTGCGTTAATTATCACGGCTATCACTCCCTAATGTTCTAACCCTCACCCTGAGAAATGCTGATAGTAGCCCTTGTCAACTCTATCAAGTGTGCATTGATTAAAAATCTAATTATTTTGCTTGGTGATTTCGTCCAGAGAAGCGTGATCCATTGGGCCTTTTGCTTTCTGTTGTAATCTATAAATTATATATAAAAAGGGCTTAATCCATAAGCTGCCCTAATCATACATTATTGACATATTGTACCCTAGTCCAATTCTATTGTATGGATTAATTCCTTGCAATGTTATGAACCAATACTCAAATATTTATTATGTGAGATACCCAAATTTAGTGTTTACAAATATTATAAATACAATTATCTCTAGTAATATAATACATATACTTTTAAAGGAAATGTAAAACTCTACTTTTTAGTTCATCCTTGGCATCAGCAGGGTCGAATCCAGCATAATAGTTCTTTATATCGTAAATCAATGTTTAAATATAAGCTAAAAATGGTGTCACATTTGTCCAATATTATCTCGAAGTGAATTATCTTTTAGTATGATGATGTGCCTTAAAAAACTCACCATTAACCCCAACAATTGTTACAAATAAATTTTAATTAGGATTTTTTTGCCACAATTAATTTTTTAAGAAATAAAGAGAAGAGGCTTATAATGCTCAAACAAAATTTTGGATTTAAAGTCATAAAAAAGAAATATTGTATATCCAATTTTTATTAATTAAATAAATTTGTTAAGAAATTTATTTCCATTTTAATTAAAGAACTCAGATTTGTTAAGAAGTTTAAATCAAAGGGAGAAAGTTATAAAAATAACACCAAAATATGACACTCATTTAAAGATATTTTTTGTCTTATAAAAAGAGTTTTTTGTTTTGGTTTTTTTTGGGTTGGGCCGGGGGAAGAAATGGTAAAAGGAATATTGGGCCCAAGAAGTTCGTTCAATTCTGTATGCAAATGGAGGCACAAATACCAAAACCCACCAAGGGTATGCCTCTCCTCGATTGTCCTTCGAGTACACCCTCCTCCTTCGCAAAATTCTTTCTCATTCTCGCACTATTCTCTGGACTCTGGCTTACGCAGCTCTTCCTCTTAGCGAGCAAGAACCGACCTCAACAAGATGCAGATCTTCGTTAAGACTTTGACCGGAAAGACCATTACTCTCGAGGTTGAGAGCAGTGACACCATCGACAATGTCAAGGCCAAGATTCAGGTTCTCCTCCTTTGCTTTCCCCAGCTCCACTGCCTTTTTTTTTTCTCCAGGATAGGGTTCCTTACGTTTGCTTTTGAGTGGGATTTTGCTCGACGTTGAGTGATTTTGGTGATATTTGGTTCCTATTTTGATTCCCTGATAATAAACAAGGCTACCTGATGGATAAAGGTTTTGAAAAAAATGAATCGGGTTTTTTGGGGAATGGCATTTAAATGCTATAGTTCTTGCAACTAAAACCTTTCTGTAGCGAAAATTATTAGCTTGAATCATTCTTTGGATTGAGCAAAAGCTTGGGCCGTGGGCACTGCGCTGAGGCTCGACTCTGTGCCCTCTCCAAATTCACGGTGTTTGAGGGGTTTAGAACAAAGTACTCCAGCTTTTGGTAACTTGTTTTAACATTAGATTTCTCTTGTATATTAGGTTACTGTGTGTCTGAAATTGTTCACGGGTGTGCGTGCATTTCTTTCGAGGATGGTAGTTTATTCATATTTGTATTATAAAGGAACTAAAGATGTTCCTTTAATCCCATTCCCCATGAAGTGAAAACTTATGAAAATTCTGTGTATGTACTTGTTTCTTGAAACATACGGCGTGTGTACATTTCTTTCTAGAATGATAGTTTGTTCATATTTGAACTATAGAGGAACTTAAGATGATCCTTCAATCCCATTCCTGATGAAGTGAAAACTTGCGGAATTTTTTTTTGGGTGTGTGTGTGTACTTGTTTCTAGAAATATGCGTGCATAGTGCTTTTCCTTTGATTTTAGGGGGAGGTGAATTTGGCAGGTAATAGAATTTGACAGATTAATTATATGTCTGTTTGTTATATATGCCATCATCCAATACTACTTCATAAGAGATTTAATAATTTTTAACAGTTGGTGGAACATTTATTTGCAGGAGAAGGAAGGTATTCCTCCTGACCAGCAGAGGTTGATTTTTGCTGGTAAGCAGCTGGAAGATGGTCGTACACTAGCTGATTATAACATCCAAAAGGAATCAACGCTTCACTTGGTTTTGAGGCTTAGAGGAGGAACCATGATTAAAGTGAAGACTCTAACTGGAAAAGAAATTGAAATTGACATTGAGCCAACTGATACCATTGACCGAATAAAGGAAAGGGTTGAAGAGAAAGAGGGAATCCCTCCGGTGCAGCAGAGGTTTGCCCTTTGTTCACCTTAACGCCTAACTTGACTTGAGAAATTTACTGAAAAATATTTTACCTGAGGTGATAACTCTTGAATGATAATATCTGTGTACCCCTTTGAGTGCAGGCATATAAATGCTTCTGATAATGTCTTTCTTTTCATCTTGCACTAAAAGATAACTATGTGCAATATTGGGGTGTTATTGGTTTATTTTCTTCTACTGTTAGGGTTGAATCAGCCTGGTTCTGTGTGCTAGTCTTGTGGTTCATATACAGCAAGTTGTCATCTTGTCAATGGCATGGCTTTTGAAAATGAATTACATCAGAGCTTTTCTTTGTTTATCCCCGCTTTTTTCCTCTACCCAAAAAGAATTCATGTAGCATTTGTTCTGCTTGTCTGTTTGAATCATCTTTTCAATTAAAAGATAAGTTATGTGAAGTTTAGTAATTTGAATTCGTTTGTAAGGATCATTCTTTTTCATTAATTTCTTCCTGCATTTGGATTAAGGCATTCTGGCAATAATTCCATTATTTGCTTGTTGCATGGACCGTATCTTCCGAACAATTTGTGCGGGTAATCATGAGAAATTGCGGTATTTAGATTTTGTTATTCTACTAGAAAGATTGTTGTTGTTTTATTCTACTCAAAAGATTGGGAATTACAATATTTGCTTCTTGCTGCAGGCTGATATATGCTGGTAAGCAGCTTGCGGATGATAAAACAGCTAAAGAGTATAACATTGAGGGCGGTTCTGTGCTTCACTTGGTGCTTGCATTGAGGGGTGGCATCCATTAAGTAGAATGCTCTTCATGTGTAGGGCGGAACTGTACTCTTTGAGGCGTGGTTTTCCCTTGTCCATTGTTAACATCACCTAAACACGAGGGTGAAAGTACAGTTTCAGTCTGTCTCTGAAATACAACGTTTTATAGATTTGCTTTGTTCCTAAACATTTCTGGCAATATCATTGGTGTATCCCGATTCTAATTGTATGCTTTCAAAGCCCAGTCACCGATATCAAGAACTTTTGAGCTGTAAATTTATCCCATGGAAGTGCATTAGATGTTTATGTTGGGGATAAAGGTACCCGTCAGACATGCTGATCGATTGGTTGCCCAGGAATTTGGCATCGCAATTATGAGAAATCCGTCTCCTATACTTGCTCTCGTTGTCTTTTGTTTAGATTTTATCATTTATTAGAGTCGTGTTATTTTTGTTTTATTTTTTGCTTATATCCCTCTATCATGCATTTTATGGTAGAACAAACTCATATTGAAGTAGGAACATATCGGATTTATGATTTCTCCGCAATTGAGACACAAAGCAGTAGAAAGAAAAGTCCGTCTCACCATTTTTTTGTCTTTCCAGTTTGAGATTCAAGATAAATGATGGGAATCATGCTTGCAGAATAGATAGAGTTAGTATATATGACTTGAAATATGTCTCCGGCTGACAAATCTTTTTGATTGGTAAAAAGGGCACGTTAATGGTAATGGTGAATATACATCTCCCAGTCATAGGCCTCGAGTGATAATAAATGATTGTCAAATTTAACTTGTTCCCACCATCAAAGAGCAACATTTTATGAAGTTGACTATCTGGATTCAATTCAAATGACTACGGGTTGTACTCAAGATATTTTATTAATCCCTTAATTAATATATACAATAATCATAATATAATAAAATATCTAACATTTTATGCATTAAGCAATTAATTTTTTTTTGTTTTGACCCAAGGGACTATTTTGACTCTGGTAAGTTGCTGAAACAATAAAACCCAACACCCTAGTTAAGAATAAGATGAAACCATAAGAACCTAAGGGGAAGGGAACGAAGTATAATAATTTGATAATAAAAAATGGGGTGAAGTTATTTAAAAAATTGAAGTGGTGACATACATATTGAATGGAAAGAGGGATGACAACGTGTGATGTCCAACGAATGAGTCAGTGGTTTCAAATGTTCACTCAAAAGCCGTCACCATATCCATCTACCAACTTCCCTCAAACCCCACCAATACTCATCATCTCTTTCCTCTTGTCCCTTTCTTCTCTTGCTTTGCCTTCAAGTTTCATCTCTCTCTCTCTCTCTCTCTCTCTCTCTTATATATATATATATATATATATTTTTTGGGGGATTTACTGTTTGGTCCCACCTTATCAAAATAATTAACAAATGGTCCCAAACTTTGCAATATTTAAAGGGAAGTCCCAAGGGACCAGGGGGAATTAATTTTTGATGTGAAAAGACACTGATGCCCCTTGTTGAAT
>JANTPZ010029682.1:0-20387 GCA_025593235.1 Vachellia pachyceras
GCAGCCAATCTTGACTGGCCACTCCAACAACTTGATATTAAAAATGCCTTTCTGAATGGAAATTTGAAGGAAGATGTGTACATGACTCTTCCACCAGGTTTTGAGAAAAACAGAGGTCATCAGGTGTGTAGACTAAGAAAATCAATCTATCGTTTGAAGCAATCACCCAGAGCTTGGTTTGATAGATTCTCTGCTGTTCTTAAATCAGAAGGTTACACACAAAGTCTTTCAGATCACACCATGTTCATTTTGAAGAACAAAGCTCTTATAACCATCCTCATTGTGTATGTAGATGACATTATTCTGACCGGAAATGATATGAAGGAAATAGAACGCATCAAGGAAGCCTTGAATAAAGAATTTGAGGTCAAGGACCTAGGGAAGTTGAAGTATTTCCTAGGAATGGAAGTGGCAAGATCAAAGAATGGGATTTATATTTCACAACGCAAGTACATTCTTGATCTACTCAAGGAAACAGGCATGCTAGGATGTAAACCTTGCAAAGTGCCAATTAATAGTAAAAAGGAAGAAACCAAGAAGAGCAAGAAGCCTGCGAAGGAAGAAAAAGAAGTAACTAAGGAAGAAACAGGAAAATACTGAAGTACCAGCAGACAAGGAAAGATATCAGAGACTAGTTGGGAAACTTATCTACTTATCCCATACTCGTCCAGACATTGCCTTTGCTGTTAGTGTGGCAAGTCAACACATGCACGATCCAAAGAAGAAACATATGGATGCAGCCTATAGGATCTTACGATACCTAAAAGGTACACGTGGCCGGGGTCTCTTATTCAAAAAGAATGATCTTAGGACAATCGAAATCTATACAGATGCTGATTGGGCAGGTGATCGACAGGATAGTAGATCCACCTTTGGTTATTGTACCTTTGTGTGGGGAAATTTAGTCACTTGGAGAAGTCAAAAACAAAGAGTCGTGGCTAGGAGCAGTGCGGAATCTGAGTTAAGAGCACTAGCTCAAGGCATCATGGAAGGGTTATGGCTAAAGAGAGTAACGGAGGAAGCACAGATGAGAGTTGACTCCCCATTAAAACTTTACTGTGATAATAAAGCCGCCTTGAGTATGGCTTTGAATCCTATACAACATAGTAGGACCAAACAATCGATGTGGATCGACACTTCATCAGGGAAAAGGTGGAAGAAGGAATTATTTGTCTATCCTATGTCCCTACAAAGTTGCAGCTCGCGGATATACTCACCAAGGGCTTGTCAGAAGAATTCTTTGAAAGATTTGTCATCAAGTTGGACATGACTAACATCTATGATCCAATTTGAGGGGGAGTGTAGTAAATATTATAATAATAGCATAATCATAGGCGAAATCTAAGGGATTATTTTTCAGTTTCTAATTGCTGTAATCTCTCCCTTAGACTTTTTGATCCTCTCATAGCTGTATATATTGACCTCTCACATATCAATAATATTCATTCCATTGTGTAGATCAGTTTTGTCCACAAAGAAAACACATAAAGAGGGAAAAAAATAGTAGAATAGAGAGAGGTTTGCAGATAAGTATGGTGATCCATGAATCACAAAAAGAATTTGAAGAAAAAGTGGAAGAACCGGATGAAAGATGTATCTCCTTTAGAGATATGAAATAATCGAAAGCTTAACTGGCGTGATGATGTGTCTCATTAATACACGTGTCAGAGGTTAATTAGCTACTTGGACCTACTTAATCTAATTAACTTGGCCTATGTTTTGTTCAATAACTTTTAGTACAAAATGTTCTTTTCACACACAATTCACTGAATTCAACATAACAAGAGGACATTCAATAGGTAACGTTAGAGCAGCAAAGCTCCTTATTCCTTGAAGAAGAACTCAGTATTTGAATGAGATGTTGGCAGTTTCGTCGAACATCATTTTTTTCATTCCATTAAATCTCATTTCCATCTATTCATCATCTCCTTATCCATATCTAATTATTCTATAATGAACCCGAACAAGGTTTTAATTAGTTCCCACATGCTGTTTTTTCCCTAAAGTATGCATGTCCTCCTAATAGAAATAATTTTGCTTTACACGTATTGAACATAGGCACATTTTTAAATGGAAAATTTAAACATTAATTTATTGTATTGTAAAGGACTAACCCCTTTGCGAAACTTAACCCAATTAATTCTTGCCAACAATGTTTTTTTCCGTCATCACCTTGCAATAAAAAAATATAATCATTGAGTTGATCCTCTAAATTATAACATGAGCAAATCAAACATGCTGAGTAACATTTAAGAGGTAATTAAGTCCTACTTAATTAGGCCACGGCGTTTGATTAAGGACGATTACTTGATTTTGGGATAATTGAGATCTTATAGTATTATGCCTTCTTAATTTTAAGTGCACCGTTGATTATTTGTTAAATAGATTAATTAAAGATATTTTAAGTATGAGCGAGTGAATAATGAAGCCATGTAAATAAAATTGAGGAGTATCTTTACTCTTGCTCATCCCACCAATCTTCAGTATGCCTCAATAATTCATTAATAATTAATGTTCATTACTTAAAATGAGCTCTTGTCAAGTCGCCATTAGAAATTAACATACCCATCTTGCTCTGTATCTGATTTGAGCCAACTTTGATATGTACTGATGCTTTTTATATTTAATAACAGAGAGATTATTTGAATAAGTAACCTAACTAAAGGATCTAGAACCCAAGAACACTTACTTTTACTCAGCAGCAGCAGCAGCAGCCTTCTTGATCTTGCCAGAAACTTCATCCTCGGCAAATAAATCATTTTCCTTCTTTCTCTTAGAAGACAACCCATATTTCTTACTGTTATCCCTGTTCATGCTTGCCTTCCCCAATTTTTTCTCTCACTACATCAGCTCACTGACAACCCCTCTGTCACATTTTGATCCTTTTCTTTTCTTTTTATCCACCACTTCTGGTGCAGTATTCACTTCATCATTCTCATTAGCCAACTGCTTATCCTACTCTTTTAAGCAGCAGAATCCACCATAGCCAGACCTTCCAACTCAACTAGTAATGCTCTTGCTTTGGTTAATACATTCGCTTCAAGGAATAGAAGTTAATTTTTTTTTTTTTGTGGGAATCTACATTTGGCCTTTCTAAAGTATGCATACAAGCTATAAACAAAGGTGTTCTTTGAAGTGTGTAAGTATAAATCAAATTCTTTAAAATAACAAAATTAATTTTAGCTGTCCGTTTCTTGCTCTGTTCTTCTTAGACTTTTTATTTAAAAAGCATGAAGATTGTAATACTCAAACAAAAATTAGAATTATATGTACAGATTCTATTTCACTCTAGGCGCAGATTTGATTGCTAGTCATATTATATCCTAATGTCTCTGAATCATCTTGAGATCGAGTTTGCCATCAAAATATTACTCTGTTTTCTGTTTCCCAGAAATTTAATCAATTTTGGACTAGTTATACTATCCACTGGTAATAATAGCATACTCAATATTTTCTGTGCTAATAAATTAACGAGCTTTTCTTCCGGCATCGAAATATTAACTTTATTTATTAAATGTTCATTATATTTAATAACTCGCACGCATGACTAAATCTTCAAACAGTCTAAACCAAATGCGACAGCGCATCTCAAGTGTTGACGAACAGAATGTTATTAGATCCTTCTAGCGAGCTGCTTTACAACGATTATTATTCCAAGTTACAAACTTTGATATCAGAAACATAAACATCGGAATTGATGTCCAATATGCTAATATGAGTATAAATCTTATAGCTCCATTTGTTCATGCAATCAGTAGGAAATGTAATGGAATGACTGTTTTAATTACAGTTGCACCAGAAATCTTAAATTCATATGTTTTGGGAAGAAGAATGTCTTCACCAACCCCCATGTCCAATTTCTTTCCACTCGATGTTTCAACATTGAGTCAACTAAGGAAATGAAACCACATTTTAATAATAACAATACTTGAAAAATTAAGGCTGCTAATTTATTACCTCAAGGGGAATCTATTACTGATATTCAACTAAAGTTTTTGAAACAGAGGACCAAGGCAACATATAGTTGATCTGCCAATTGATTAAACCAACTCAAAAATTTTTGTCTCCATACTTTGATGAGGAAGAGAGCACCACAAACTCCCCAGAAGGTCACTGCAAAGACAACCCCCATACCAAGATACAATGACTTTTGAAAGCTGTCTTCATTTCCTTCATTAGCTACATTTGAGTCGTGAGCTTCTTTTTCTGTTGTTACAGTTCTTTAGAATATAATCTCCACATAGTTTAGGATTGCCAGCATAACTCCGAAGATCAAAACTTTGGATTAGGGTTCCTGTTGGAGTTTGCCAAGTGAAATTTTTTGTGACATGGTTGAAGGATTAGATATGGTTGAAGGAATTTCCCCAGAAAGCATACTGCAGCTGAGATCGAGAGATTCCAAGTTTTCCATGCCTCCAATTTTTTTTTTTTGGGAATTCTTCCAGTCAAATGATTTCGAGACACGTTCAAGGAATAAATTTGATTGACGCTAAACAATTCTCTAGGAATTTCTCTTCACAAGCTATTAGTTGAAATTTTAATAATCCCACTTGTAAGATCTAGAGCACGTTCCATTTGGTAGTCTTATCCTCTTCCTTTAGTAAATATTTTAATCTTTTCATTTGACCAGAATGCCACAGAATGTGGAGGCGTGGTATTGTATGGGCAATGAGGTATGGAACCAGGAAGCTTATTTTTTCAACAAGATGAAGTATTGTCAAATGAGAAAGGTTGAACAATTGTGATGGAATATTTCCTTCAAATTGATTGCTCCTCAATTTAATAACTTGTTACAAAAATCATAATTAATCAGGAAGTGTTCCGGTAATGTAGCACATCTATATATTTCGTACTCTATTTTACGAAATGATTATGCGATAAGTCTAAATAATCGACTTGGCACAAAATAGAAAAATAGATCCTGACAGAGCTGTGAGATGCATCAAAGTGAGAGAAATTTACGATTAGTGTGACATTGGATATGTCTCCACAGATCAAGTTGTTTGAGATATCAACATAATCAACTCCTGCTAAAAACCTCCAAAATAGATCTGTTTCTTTTCAAATGATTTCATATTGCTCGATCGACGACCATCCCCATTGGTACCTCTAGTGGCTTCTCTGAACAAGTCCAACCACCTCAAACGATATTATACAATCTTCTCTTAAATGAATGCCACTTCACCTTCAACCACGTTATCTAAAAAGCAATCCTAACTTGTTTGTACGTTCCTATTAAATCAAATTTGAAGAGATTACATGTTTATGAGCTATTGTGACATGGATTTTAATTGTCTCACATACAATTTATCTTGTGAGAGTCTTGGTAAAGGTAGCTGATCCCTTAGTGTTACCAAGTTATGTCATGTTAATTAGATTTGTACATGTTTGTATATATAGTAATCACACTGGAATGATCGATACTAATCAATTGAAAGAGAAAATTATCAAAATGCAATTATTTGTGACACGAAAAACTGTTTAACAAATGCTTCAATTCTTAGCCACAGGAGAACATACCATACACATATAGTTCTTATATTTAGGATTGAATGAAGTAAGTGGTATTACAAAATCTTATTTTCTCACTGTATATACACATAATGGAATATATAATGAAAGGACATTCAATAGGAAATATAGGAGAGGCCAGGCCACGTGTAACTACAACAAAGCTGTTTATTTCTTGAAGAAGTAAGTACATTGATAAAACCTGAACTTGAGAATAGAGTACCGACTGCTTGTTGCTGCATTTGCATCTATCCAAAAGATCAAACATATTCAACACAAAACAACGGAACATGTCCGATCACCTCAAATGATTTTATACAAACTTCTCTTAAGAGCTCGTTTGGCTCCTAGTTATTAAACCTAAATTTTGTGGTAAAACCTATGTTTTATCTAAGTACTCACATTTTTTGGAAAAGTTATTTTGATTAGAAACTTAGGTTTTAAAATGATATTTTCTTGTTAAATAACACACTCTCTTCTAATAAATTTCCTTTTCCTCTTTTTTCTTTCTTTCTCTTTCAACTTTTCTAGTTACTTTTTGTTTCAGAAACCATAAAAGTTATTCTCACCATAACTTCCTAAGCACAATCACATTTTTATAACCTAGGTTTTATCTTAAAATCCGTAAAAGATATTCTCTCAAAATCAATTATCCAAAATATAGATTTTACTCAAACTCTGTAAAAGTTATTCTCTACCCAATTTCCAAACAAGCTCTAAATATATGCCACTTCACCTTCAACCACGTTATACGAAAAGTAATCCTAACTTGCTTTTGCGTTCCTATTAAATCAAATTTGGAGAGAGTACATGTTTTTGAGCTATTGTGACATGGATCTTAATTGTAACACATACAATTTATCTTGTGAGAGGCTTGTTCAAGGATAGCTGATCCCTTAATGTTACCAAGTTATGTCATGTTAATTAGATTTGTATGTGTTTCTATATAAAGTAATCACAAAGGAACGATATTGATCATTCGAAAGAGAAAATTATCAAAGTGCAATTATTTGTGACACCAAAAACTGTTTAACAAATGCTTCAATTATTAGCAACAAGAGAACATACCATACACATAGTTCTTATATTTAGGATAAATTGAATGGAGTAATCAGCTTTACAAAATCTTATTTTTCTCACTATATATCCGCAGAATCTAATATATAATGAAAGTATATTCAATAGGAAACATATGAGAGCCCATGCCATGTGTAACTACAACAAAGCTGTTTATTTCTTGAAGAAGTAAGTACATTGATAAAACCCGAACTTGAGAATAGAGTACCGAGTAATTGTTGCTGCATTTGCATCTACCCAAAAGATCAAAAATATTCAACAGTAAACAATGGAAAATGAAATCAGTAAAAAACAAACAAACAGAAGAAGAATTGAAATAAACACTTGTTTAAATGAAAGAAAATAGTTTTTCACAAAAGGAGAGATTATCATAATAAATCTCTTACCTCAGCAGTAATTATTTGTTCCCAGTATTTCATGAAATCTCTTGAACTTTAGAACCACATAAACATAAAGTTGATCTATCAGATAGTTAAAGAATAAAAAAAAACTTGTGTCTCCATGCTCTGATGAGGAAGAGAGAGCAACATATTGCTCAGAAACCTGTTGCAAATCCAACTCCCATCCCAAGATACAATGCCTTTAGAAGAGTGTCAAGTTCATTTTCTTCATCCTGCTGCTTTACATTGTGAGTTCCGTCTTTCGTGTTGCACTTTTCTGGAAGAGGGTCTCCACAGAGGTCAAGATTTCCAACAAAGCTCCAGGAATCAAAACTTTGAATTTGGGTCCCTGTTGGGATTTGTCCGATCAAATTGTTGTATGAAAGGTTCAACCAAGCAAGAAAAGACAAATTAGAAATTAAATGGTGGAAGGAATTTCTTCGTAAAGTCTATTGCAGATGAGATCAACACTTTCCAAGTATTTTACACCTCCAACTTCTTTGGGAATCTTTCCGGTCAAATGGTTGAGATAAGTTCAAGGACCACAATTCGGTTAAGTTAAACAACTCCTTGAAAATTTCTCCTGACAAATTGTTAGAAGAAAAATCAATGATGCATTTTAGAGGAATGCTCAGGAAACCTAATTCTCTTCCCTTAGAAAATATATTTGTTCCCTCTTTCCAAATAACGAGGATGCATGATGTCAAACACGCATTGTGGCATTGATCCTGAAAGTTTATTGTTAGCAAGGTCAATTACTACTAGAGAAGACATGTTGCACAACTGTCTTGGAATGTTACCTATAAATTGGTTGTCTCTCACTTTGAAAACTGCCAAATTTTGTTGCATTGTATTTGGCAAACCTCCTGAGAATTTATTTCGCTCAAGATTGAGGTATACCAAATCTGTCCAATATGATAAGTCTAATGAAAAGTTGCCAAAGAAACCATTATCACTCAAATGCAACGCTCGAAGTTGTGTTAATACAGCCATTGAGGGAGGAACTTCACCAAATAGCTTATTACTCCTCAAGTCAAGGTATCTTAACGATTTCCATCTTGCCCAACAGTCAGGGAGTGCTCCAATCAAATGGTTATATGATACATCCAAAAAAATAGCATGTTTTTGCTATTACTCCCTCTAGAGCATAGGAATGGGGAAATAGATCCTGAGAAAAAGTTATGTGATGCCTTAAACACTTTGACATTTCCTGATATGTTTGGGAGTGCTTCGGTGAAATTATTATAGTCTAAATATATCGATTGAGTTCAGTGTCACATTGGATATGTCTCCACTGATTAAGTTGTATGATAGATCAGCATAAGTAATTCCTGATATGAAGCTCCAAAATGTATATACATTTTGAATGTTTGAAATCTTTGACCTAGAAATCTCTAGTGTTTCTAGAGACCTTTGTGTGTATAACCATGCTGGAAAATTGGGACCTAAGCTTGTATTATCTGAAGCAAAATATTGGAGTTGAAATGGTGGGACCCATTTAGGATTGAAGTCAAATTCGAAACCATTTGAACCCAACTCCAGATATGTTAGGCTTGATAGATTGGCAAAGTTCTTTTCTGAAAGGACACCCACCCAAGGATTGCTACCAATCCTCAAATCAATCAACTTAGTGAGTTGTCAGAGGTTTTCTTTCTGGAAGATTTCCACTCAATTGATTGTTTGACACATCTAAGGAAATTAAAGAAGAAAGGTTTCCAACAAATGATGGAATTGGTACTTGAAATTTATTACTGTCTAGTGATAAATAATTTAGGTTTGAAAGCTTAAACAAGGTTCTTGGTAATTTTGAGCCGATACTGTTGAAAGAGAGATAAAGATTTTTAAGAGATGTAAAATTGACATTGTTGTAGAATGGAAAATCTCTCAATCCACAACCTTCCAAGTTCAATTCAGTTAGTGAACGCTGCATGGTCACATAGTGGAGCCATCTCGTGTCACTTTCAATATCATTGAAACCAAGGTTAAGATACTTTGATGAGGAGTTGGCCAATGATTGGTTGTTTGATGGTCTCTATGTGAAGCATATTGAGAGACTTGGCATGATGGTTGAATACACACACTTTTCAGAGAATTAGAGCTCAAATCCAAATAGCTGAGAAATTCAAGTTCAAGCAAAGATAGATTAATCACACCTTCTAATCCATAATGTGCTAGATCAAACTCTGTAACTCTACCTGTGATGCTGTCACAGTGAACTCCATCCCATAAACAGCAATCTTCTAGCTTAGTCCATGACAACAGTTGGTCTGAAGGATCTACTAGCCCTTGTTTGAAGATCAAAAGTATTGTTTTATCATGCTCATTGCACCCAACCTCATTGCTTGTATTGCATATGCTCATGTTGAATAATGTTGTAGCAAATAGCAAGGGCAGTAAAAGACAGGAAATATGTAAAGGGAAGGTGGCCATTATGGTTAAGTTTGAATGCAATGCCCTCAATGAAGTTTCTTTAGTTGACACACACATATATTGGAAAATCTAAAGTAAGAAAAAATTAAAATGCCTTAAAAATTGGATATAACCACATGATATTCCTTATTGCCAAAGTCTAATAAATTGCAAGTCTTTCTGTCTTTTTTCTAAAAGCATTTGTAACCACCCCACCCACCTATTTTATAATCAAGTCTTACTTCCAAGTCTTCCCGTTCTTTCTCGGAAAAGATTGAAACATTTGTATGATAAAACATTGGGGTATCGTGGAAGTGGGAGGCTGAGGCTTATCTACCACTTACCTCTGGTCTTACAAACCCTTCCCACATGTTTCATATTTTTAAGATATAAGCTAAAAATATGCTCTTAAAGATTTTCCTTATGAGCTATGTTACTCTAACAGTTTCATTATAAATAATGTGGTTCTAAATGTTTTAAAATTGAACAATGCTGCCTTATCGTATTCAAAAAGCTAACATTGATAGTTAAAAATTGATATTGATCATTAATATTTGTAATAATAAGGGATAACATTATTTCTTTAATCGGTCTATGTTGTGCATCACACACTCATACATGAAAAGTTTTAAGAAAAACATGTTTATTGACGTAAATTGTTGTGAGAGTGAATAAAAATATTCAAAATTCGCTTCCAATCTATCTAATCAATATTTAATGAAAAAGGATTATACATCAATTTGATTTTAATGTACTTAAAAACCAACGAAAAAAAACGTAACATGAGAAGAAAATAGAAATTAATGAGTTTTTTTTTTAAAAAAAGTAGCTTGAGATGAAAGTGATATTTGAGAATTTTTTTCTATAAAATATGAAAAATTATATCATGCCACGTTATTCACAAAAAGTACATATTAATGTGGCTCATTTTTCAGTCCTGGTTACTATTGCATCTATGAAATTCCATTTAATTAATGTGGAATCGCATTACCCAAATTAAGCTGACACAGCCAATGGCAATGAAGTAATTAATTAAGGTGGATAATACCTCTTTTAGTCTCATTCTCGTATAACTTCCCCCAAGAAACTTTGTTATGCAACCGAACGAACTTTCCAACTCGAACGAAGATCAATGGCATATGGTGTTACGGAGAAACCACACACAATCATATTAATCTTGATCGAAAGGCTATAGTTTGCGGTATGGAATTTTAATTTCAAAAGAGAATGAGCTTGCTAGGATAATCGGCGATATAAGTAATTTTTTGAAAAAATAGCTTTTGAAATTTTGGGTAGAAGTTATATTTACGATATGTGTTTGGATTGTAAATAATAGAAGTGATTTTTTTTTTGTTAAAAGTAAAAGTTATTTAGATAAATGTTTAAGAAGCATCTTTTAGTGAAAAATGATATAAAAAGGTGTGTGTATATATAATATCATTAAATAATACATATTCATATATATATATATATATATTATGGTAGACTCTGTTTCATTATTTCCTTCCTAAACAAAATACTCAATCTATACAACCCAAAGTAGCAACCAAAGTAAAAGATAGACTCTGTTTCTTTATTTCCTTCCTAAACATCAACCATGTATTAGAGGTAGTAATGCAGGACATCCTGCGGATTACAGGTTGGCCCGGCATGTATATGGGTTGGACAAGTAAACCCACCGCCTTTTTTATATTTTTTCACTCATAATATTTTTTAACTTGGATATAAAATATCTTTTTTATTTTTTAATACCTAAAATAAAATATTCTTTTTTATAAATTTAATTTATAAAAATATACTACAGCTTAAACATAAAATATTTGTTTCAAATTTTAAATAATAATACTTAAATGTATATAATACATTTTATAAGATTGAATTCAAATTAAATATAAACCAAACATATCCAATATTAATTAAGTTTACATTATGATCAAAATTTTTCACATATTTATTTATATATCAATTTTATTTTTAAAAATTTAAAAAGTGTGTAGACAGGCTAACCCGTGGGTTGGTGGGTTAGCCCACTGTAGGTACGGATGAAAAAGAAAAATAATGACATATCTTCATCATGGGTCAATGGGCTAATTCCATATTACTAACTCCACCATGTGCCCATTTAATCAGAGAAATAATGACTGATCTTCACTGCACCAAACATCAACCTTGTATCAATTGACTTCGTGCTCGTTTATCGCTAAATGGTTTTGTTGGTTTCTACAATTCCACTTCAATGTTGGGCCCGTTTGGCAAATTGTTATAAGCCACTTATAAGTGTTTATTCACATAAGCCGAGGCAAATATGTGGAGGAGATTGTCTCGTTTTGCGGAAAAGCACTGTTAAATGTGCTTATGAAAATAAACCCATGGTTACCAAACATGTCCATTATCCCAATCTTCTAATGGTTTCGGGCAAAAATTTCTTATCCATGTCTTTAGACTAGAGATGAGAAACTGGAGCGCCCTTCATGAGTTCGGACCTAAATGGCCACCGTTTTTTATCTGATTGACTTAAAAAGGCTTCATTTAAAGCACAACCATCGAACTGTGTTCTCGGGCCGACCTGTGGGCTTTTTAAGCCCGTTCAAAATATGTTTTTCAATTTAAAGTTGTAAAATTCCTAATTCAAGATATAAATATTATTGAAATTAAAAAAAATAAAGTTAGGATAATATATTATGAATGAAATTTTCAACATTTGCACATGAAAATTGTCTCCAGTAGTAACTACATGATTTATAATAAGAAGTATGATGATATCTAAATGTTATGAATGTAAAAAAATAAAATGGTAGAATAAAGTCTTATAATCTTTTCCCAATCTTCCAACTCGGCACCTAAGCTCGTTGGCCACAGGCTAACCAGCGGGTCATGAGATTATTTAACATATTTTCACTTTATTCAAATATATCAAGTTAAACAATAAATTTTAAATTTGATCTTGAAAAAGTATTTTATAGGTGGAAAACAACATAACAAGTTTGAAATTGAAATTAGAAAAAACAAGGATTCAATGAGTGAAAACATGTATGTATGTGTATCTATATGGGCATGACACACACAAAAGTAAAAATAAATGTTTGAGTTGAAAATATTTCTCCTGAAATTTGAAGGGAAAAAAAGAGTTACTTATATATGTGGAAAAAAATCAAATACATTTAACCTAAAAAATGGAAATAAGATCTGATCAAAATAAAAACAAAGATAAAAAATTTAAAAATAAAAAATTTAAACTCTCAATCCTATCGGGCTAGCTCTTATAGGCACATTTCCTTTGTTCGGCTCACAAACATAGGCCCCGCACTTGACTTAAATGGGCTTAAACGGGATGGCCCGATTAACTCAACCTCTTTTTTCGGCTCTTCTTGAAACTTCATATTAGGTATATAATCACCTAATATAATCTTGTCTACTTGTATGTTTCTCTGCAATCAAAATATCTGTTCTCTCTATCGAAACTTCTGTTAGTGGCCAGCAGCTCTCCGAAACATTTTTCAGCCAAAACCCTTGGCTTTTCTTTTAAAGTCTATTCATATAGAACGCGGTAAAGGAGTGTGATAAAAACAGAAGTACGGTTTCATCACGCCAAATCCTGACAAGATCCAACCCAGATCTGTGCCCAAACAACCAATGTTTTCCCCATTAGAAGAGAAAATGAGGACACCAATAACCGCAACACTACAGGATCAATATCGGATAAGCTTTGACGAGCTGCAAAATCCGACGACTAACCAGGTTGATGATTTTCTTCAACTAAAAACTTAGATTGGTGATGAAAACATGCCTGAAATATGGAGAGTGGAGAGGAGAAGAGGAGGACGCATGACAACGAATGCCTACGGGAAGGAGAACGCTTGAGATTTTTTCCTCCAACGGTATTTCTCCTAGTGCTCATCGTGGTAGAGATCTCCTTTTAGGTAGAAGTTCCTTCTAAGCCACAAGTCATTCAGGCCAGAAGGAGATCCAAACAGCCAACTTTCTTCAATTCGGGTGTTTGAGCCTTCCATCGCTCCTTTTCCTCTTACGCCTAGTCAAACATGCTCAATATTTAAGCAAATGGCGTTATGTAATGTTCACACCTTTCAATTGTAGGGTTTATGGCCTGATTCTGAACAAATCAAATCATTTTAAGATTTATATGGTGCAGAGTTGTTTGATTAAATTCAAGGGGAAAAACACAACAAGAGCAAGAATGGTTCTTCAAAATACACCAGAATTGACCATTTCTAATTAAGATGGCTTACATCAAGAATGACCTTCCTTTAAACCCAAAGTACCATAAAAGAAAACTAATTCAAGATCATGTTTTAAAGGATACTCATATTTAATATTTAACATTGTTTTAAATAAGGCTGTCTCCCGCAGGCTTAGGAGATTACTCACTCTTAGCAGAAGAAAAAGGTCCACAAAAAGCATAATTAGGATAACGGGGGAACCAACCCCAAACTCCGATTGTTCAATTAAATTTCAGGCAGAAAGAAACAAGTTCAATGAAACTAACTTTGATGATCATTGAGATGGAGGCATCCGAATTCTGCATAGGTGTCCCCCAGGAAAATAGATGCTGTAAACTTTATGCTACATTCATTCGATTGTTGAGCGACAAGCTAAGCCAGCTTTTTCCATTTTTAACTAAAGATAGAATTCAATAAAAAGGGCATTTTCAACTAAAGACAGATTTTAAATAGGTTGTATAAAATACGACTCTAACAATGATAATAATAACAACATTAAAATCAACTGACACAAATACATATCATTGTTTTTGTTATCAAAGAAAGGGAATGGATCAAATGGTGAAGGAGCGATCGAAACCACCTGAAAACCGAAAATGTCTGCCATGGCACAAGGACCGGTCCGAATCCTGTAAATGAGGGAGGGGGTTAAATGATCGTGATTGCGTAAAAACCACAGTCATGGCAGCAACTAAACAGATGAAAGGGTCAGTCACTCGACATCAAATAATCGTAAACCCTCAATCTCTCTCCCTGTTACTCCTCCGTCAACATGTTCCCTTAAAAAACAGTGGGTGAAAAAAAAAAAAACCGATCAAGAGAGCGAAAGAGCAGTACCCTGGAGAGAATACCGAGACAAAGAACCTGGTGTTGGCTGTTAAAATCTGGAACGCTGGACATTTTTAACTGTGAAGCGTTGAATGTCAAACATCAATACAGAAGTGAGATCCAAGAACCGTACATGCAAGAGTAAAATTGTAACCAGTCACAAGCGTTCTTTGCTTCCTTTAAACGGAAACCGCTCTTGGTCTTCTAAAATACTCTGCGTCTCGTAAAATTTTTTAACACGTTAGGTGATATAATTCTTCTAAAACACTCCATCACGTCACGTCATAAATGTAAGTTACAATTTTTAGGATATGCAGGTTGATCCTTTGTATAAGCTTTTGATATTGTTTAAATCTGCGAGTGAGTCCTTGTATTTAGGATTGGGGGAGTTATCGTTATTATAAAATCTTAATACATAATGAAAGGACATTCATAGGAAACACTGACAACCCCACCCCAGGCCACGTGTAACTACAACAAAGATAAAACATATGCAACAAAAAAACAATAGAAAATAAAATTAGTTAATTTGTTACACTATTTCACCAAATCTCTTCTACTTGATAACCACAAAAACATAAAGTTGATCTATCAGACGGTCAAAGAATTGAAAAAACTTGTGTCTCCATGCTCTAATAAGGAAGGGCGATCCACAAACAACCCAGAAACATGTTGCGAATCTAACTCCCATCCCAATATACTAGGCCTTTAGAAAAGTGTCATGTTCATATTCTTCAACTTGCTGCTTTACTTTGTGAGTTTCTTCTTTCTTATTGCACTTTTCTATAAGAGGGTCTCCACAGAGGTTAAGATTGCCAACAAAACTCCATGAATCAAAACTTTGAATTTGGGTTCCTGTTGGGATTTGTCCGATCAAATTGTTGTATGAGAGGTTCAACCAAGCAAGAAAAGACATATTAGAAATGTTGGAAGGGATTTCTCCAAAAAGTTTGTTGTAGCTAAGATCAAGAGACTCCAAATTTGTCATGCCTCCGATTTCTCTAGGAATTTGTCCAGTCAAATGGTTATGAGACAAGTTCAAAGACCACATTTGGTTCATACTGAACAATTCTTTAGGAATTTCTCCAAACAAGTTGTTAGTGGAAAGATCAATGATCCGCAACAACCAAATTCGAGCATAATCTAATTCTCTTCCTTTAGTGTACACGTCTATGATTTCTGCCCTCAAAGCTTGACCGACTGAATCCATTATTTTATATAGGCAATGAGGTATGGAGCCAGAAAGCTTGTTATCAGCAAGATCCAATATCATAAGAGAAGAGAGGTTGCAAAGTTGTGCTGGAATCTCACCAATAAATTGGTTGGCCCTCAATTTGATAACCACCAAACTTGAAGGCATTGTAGTAGGCAAACTTCCAGAGAATTCATTTCCTTCAAGAAGAAGATACTGCAAATTGGTCCAGTTTGACATGTCTAATGAAAATTTGCCAAAGAAATTGTTATCGCGCAAATCCAATATCCCAAGATTCAATGAGGCCATGGAGGGAGGAACCTCACCTGTAAGCTTATTACCATGCAAGTCAAAGTAGTCTAGTTGCTTCCAATGTGCCCAACAACCAGGAAGTGTCCAGTCAAATGATTATATGATAAATCCAAAGAAGACAACATGTTTTCCCCATTACTCTGTGGATGACTCAATAATGGAGAAATAGAACCTGTAAAGGAATTGTGAGATCCCCTAAACTCGGAGACATTCTGTGACATATGTGGGAGACCTCCAGTGAAATTATTGTAGTCCAAATATATAGATTTTGTGTAGATTGTCACATTGGATATATCTGCACTGATCAAGTTGTTTGACAGGTCAACGCTATCAATTCCTCCTACAAAACTCCAAAATACATCAGCATCACCAATGTTGGAAATCCCTGATCCAGAAATCCTTAGCCATTCTAGAGACCTTTGTGTATATATCCATGCTGGAAAATTGGGACCTAAGCTTGTATTTTCTGAATGGAGATCATTGAGTTGAAATGGTGGGGCCCATTTAGAATCAAATTTAAATTTGAAACCACTTGAACTCAAGTGCAGTGATGTTAAGCTTGAAAGATTGGCAAAATTCTTTTCTGAAAGGTCTCCCACCCAAGAATTGCCACCAATGCCTAAAGATGTCAAGTTATGGAGCTTTCCAATGCTTTCGGGAAGATTTCCACTGAAATGATTGGTAGATAGATCTAAGGAAATTAAGGAAGAAAGATTTCCAAGACACGATGGGATGGAACCAGTGAACAAATTACTAGATATTTCAAAATGCTGCAACTGTTCATGTTGGCAAAACCAGTATGGAATTGATCCTTTGAGGTGATTATTGCTCAGAATTAAACGTTTAAGGTTTGGAAGCTTCAACAGATTCATTGGTAGTTGACCATAAAACATGTTGAAAGAAAGGTCAAGGTTAGATATTTGTTGAGTGAAATTAAAGAGTGAATCGGGTAATTTTGAGTTGACCTTGTTGTAAGAAAGATCAAGAGTTACCAGTGATGTAAAATTGACATAGTTGAGGGATGGAAAATCTGTCAAGCCACAACCACTCAAGCGTAACTCAGAAAGTGAAGGTATCAAAGAGATGTATTGGAGCCAGTTGGTTTTGTTTCCAAGATTAGTGTAACTGAGGTCAAGATATTTTAAGGAAGAAAGTTGAGAGAGCCAATGAGGATAATTTATTTGCAAATGATAATTACGTGAGAAGTCTAGATAAAGTAGAGCAGCAGATTTGGAGACTTGGCGTTGAGGGGGAATACTCACAGATTCAAATTGATTTTGGCTCAAGTCCAAGTGGGTGAGAAATTCAAGTTGAAGAAGTGACAGTTTTATCCCACCTTGAAGCCTTTGATTCGACAGATCAAGCTCTGCAACTCCGCCATTGATATCACACACAACTCCAAACCACAAACAACAATCTTGTTGGCTAGTCCATGAAGAGAGCAAGTTTAAAGGATCAAGCACTCCCTGTTTGAAGATCAAGAGTGATTCTCGATCATTCTCATTGCAACGAATCGCTTCGTCTGTTTTATTACAAATGCCTATGTTGAATAACGTTGTTGCATACAGAAGGAACAAGAAAACAAACGAAGTTTGAGTGGTGAAGCTTACCATCATCGCTGATTTGAGTAGAATGAAGACAACCCAGTCTTCAGGTGGCAAATATAGGAACTGACCAGGTCTGGGTGATGAGCCCCAGATTTTTTTTTTTTACTTTTTTGTTTTTATGAAAAAACTTATTTTAATAAGTGTAAAATTTAAAATAAAATTAATCCCTTAAATACCATATTTTCAAATAATGAATTTTTATTAAAACTTGCTTGTTTTAAACAAAGTCAGATCTGGATCCAGAATCTTATATAAATGATTAAGATATAATGGGATGAAAAATTATGTATAAATATCAAATAAGGGGTTTATTTATGAGAAATTGTTCACTTATGCTAGATCCAATTTCATTTGGTAAAAGTGATGTCGAGATTAACGTTGAAAGTGAATAATAATATCTAAATATTTCCTTCACATCAGAACGCCAAGTTTGACTCTGCCAACACTTTTAAATTTGCCTTGAATGTTTTCACTAGAAAACAATATTGTTCTAGAAGTTTTATAGTAGCAATGTTGATTTGGAATTTCAAAATGGATAAATATTTTCCGATACCATTGAAAATGAATCAATGTTAGTTTTTGGGATGGATCAAGCTGTTGTGAATGAAAGAGAAGCAAGAGTTGGTTTTGAAGTGAAACAAGGCCTGCACGTTCAAAAACTAAGGTGGTGGTAAAAAACTTGAAGGAGTCGGTTAACAGAAATTTCATAATGGAACAATATTTCCTTAAATTTGGCAAACCGAATCTTGATCAGAACATGTATATGTTTGAGATTAATGCAAACAGATATCTTGAATTAGATTGTTGTATAGAATGACTAAGTTTACGGTGCATCAATGTCTCTGTTCTTCCTTAGAGTGAATGGCAAATTGGAAATTGTTGGATTTGAAGAACTGGATATTGTAAGATCTTTCAACCAAGTTTCTACTAGTGTAGTTTCTTTAGAATTTTTTAATTGAATATGCAATTTGTTTTCTTTTAATTCTAACTGCTATAACCAGTAAGTTGTTTATTTTTAATGATATCGTTTTGTTCTTTCTCACAAAAAGCGAAAATCATTTCCAGGAAATTGTTAATCAAAAGCAAACAAATATTTAAATGCCTAGAAAATTCTTCACAAACTCATTTCAACATTTCAGAGAAGCTAAGAGTATGGTGGGTAATGTGCCCGGAAACACGATAGAGAATTATTTTTACGCAAGTCGTGGTGAATATATGGATGAGATTATCTCATTTTACGGAAAAATACTGTTGAACGTGCGTTTGACTTTTAGAAACGTTGTTCCAAACAATCCAAATAAGTAATATGAGCTCTGCGAAGAGCCCAGATTCTAAAACCTAGGTTTCAAAACTTAGGTTTGAAATCTATGTTTTCTCTTTCCTACTTTTTTCTCTTTTCTTTTTTCTACTTTTCTTTCTTTTGTCTTTCTTACTTTCCTCTTTCTACCCACTTTTTTGCCTCGGAATCTGTAAAAGCTATAACTTCCCAAACATAAATCATTTTTTAAAACTTAGATTTTATCTCAAAATCTGTGAAACCTAGGTTTCAAACTAACTTCCCAAACGAGCTCATTAATGGATGGAACCAAACAGAGGAGCTTCTTATCTTCTTCCTTGCTCATCCAACCAATCTTCCTTTACAATCTTACTCCTCCGGTTCAATTTACAGGGCAGAGGGGAAGATTTTATTTGATTTTATTCATCGATCATTTCATTAAATTTTTAATGTGAATATATAATTTTACCTTATATCTGATTTTTCTCTTATATGTTTTAAGATATTCACTTGTTATGCGTTGAATTTTCTCTCACTTATTATATTGAATATTAAATTGGGATAAAATGTATAAAGTTGTTGAATTTTAAAGTAGAGTTAATGAGATTTAATATTTTCTCTCGTGTGAAACATGCTAATTTACAAATAGGCTCACCAGTAATTGTTCACGGTTACAATTTTAACTGCACTGGAGTTAGAGTAATTTGCTTCTAATGTAAGATTATAATGAATATTTAAACAATCAAGTCACTTTGCCTCAATAATTCTCTCTGAGTGCAGTATAGTTGAAGGGAAAGGCATTGATAATAGAACAAGCATTAATAATCAAAGTTGACTACTTAAATGAACTGATGTCAAGTCAGCATTAGAAAGATACTTGAATTGCTCTGTTATTTCAAACAGTATAAAACCAAACGAAGCAGAGCATCTCAACAACACGAGACACATAAACACATACCCAGCAATAATTATTACTACAAAATATCCTCTTCTAACAATTCACTAAATTTAACATAACAAAAGGACATTCAATAGACAATATCAGAGTGATTGACCAAGAGTAACTGCAGCAAAAAGCTCCTTAATCCTTCAGCAGTCAATATTAAAAACCAAACAAGATAAAACATAATTAGCAAGGAACATAATTTCTTTAGCAAAAACCCCATTTAAATAATGACTCGTTACCTCAAGGGAAATTGATATTCAACGGAACCTTTTGAAAAAGAGGATACAGGCAACATAAAGTTTATCTGCCAAATGATCAAACCATCGGAAAAATTTGTGTCTCCATGTTCTGACGAGGAATAGAGAGCCACAAACTCCCCAGAAACCTGCTGCAAATCCGACACCCATACCAAGGTACAATGACTTCAGAAAGTTATTGTCTTCATTCCCTTCTGCTAGCTTTGAGTCGTGAGTTTCTTCTTTTTTGTTACACTTCTTTGGAAGGGGATCGCCGCATAGTTTAGGATTGCCAACAAAACTCCAAGGATCAAAGCTTTGAATTTGGGTTCCCAGTGGAATTTGTCCAATAAAATTGTTGTACGAAAGGTTCAA